>CM040825.1:8818115-8863115 GCA_022828995.1 Vimba vimba | reverse complement strand
AAAAGAAATAAAATAAAAATCCTGTAGGCATACATTTTCATGCTTCTTTCTCTCATTAACCACAAGCCTCTTCCAGTAATCTGTATTTCACGGAGAAAAAGAGGCTTGAAAACAAACTGACGCTCAGATTTCAGGCCGTGGAGTCAAATTCCTCCGCACATTTTCGCCTGCTACGTGCTATTAGCTTTGCTAGCATCAGACGGGCTGAGGCTTTTAAGCTCTCACCTCGCCGTTTGAGACTTAGCTACCTTAAAAGACTTAACATCCTTCAAAGCAATTAAAAAGTAAAAAAGTGAGCGCCGCACTGGAGCGATCCCGCCACTGCTGCCGTCGAGAAGCACAAGTGTGTGTGTGTGTGTGTGTGTGTTTAGCAACGCTAAGTGCTTCCCGATCTCGCATCGCTTGCTGCTCATGTACTGTATTATCTTCACAATTGTTTTTCTCCAGCGTGACTGATCTCGTCCTGGGAATAAACCATCCGAATTGGAGAGCCGAGGTGTCAGACATCCCGGTAAAGGTCACTCACCTCCTCCCGATCGCCTCCACCTTTCTGGCATTCGGACGTTAGCGGAAAGCGTAGCGTTGAGGTGCGTGTACCTCTGTAGCGACATAAAAAAGTAAAGCGGCTACATGGCGAGCGAGAGGCTAATAGGGTTAATTGTTATGTAAAAAATGCCACGGTCAACTGCCGGCCCCCCTTCTCCCTTCCCGTCCCAGAGGGGAATTCAAGCCCAGATGGCATTTTCCGGGAGGCTATGACCCACAAGGGGCTGGCGCCCACAAAGAACAAGGTGCATCGCCTCCGTCTAATTAATTTACTATTATAGCACCTGTTTCCGAATAGATAGGCCGGGGAAGAGAGGCGCTCCCCAGACGCAGCGGTGGGGCTCGTGGTAAATGGGGTTTGAGCTGATTATATTAAGCTGATGCTTTGATCATCTCAAGGCGTTAAAATGGAAATATGTTTTGGCTGGCTGCGGGCCGCCGCGAGTGGGGGGACACGGGGACGCGGCTGATTAGTTTTGACTGTGGAATCGCACAAGGCCTCTCGCTCTAAATAAGAAGATCCACATTTTAAGCCTCGCCGCGGCAGAGAGGGGGCTTCTTTCAGTCGGTTCCCGTGCTCGGGTTTGGCTTGTTGGAGCGTTTCGGTCATCATCGGGCCCGTGCGAAATCTGCGCCCGCAGGACTCCACGGATTTGCGCTGACGTTTAACAACCTTCCCGCCTCTTGTGTGTTTGTTTACTAAATGTTTTCACTAAATTATTATGCTTTTAGTTACCAATTAGTGTCTATTGTCCATTTAACAATGCAATTACTGTTGAAAATGTTTGATTTTGTCAACAATAACCAAACGGTTATGTTATTAGCTACCAGTAAGAGTCTACTTTGCATTTAACAACGATATTACTGACGAAAATGTTTGATTTTGTCAACAATAACCAAACGATTATGTTATTAGCTACCAGTAAGAGTCTACTTTGCATTTAAGAACGAAATTACTGACAAAAATGTTTGATTTTGTCAACAATAACCAAACGATTATGTTATTAGCTACCAGTAAGAGTCTACTTTGCATTTAACAACGATATTACTGACGAAAATGTTTGATTTTGTCAACAATAACCAAACGATTATGTTATTAGCTACCAGTAAGAGTCTACTTTGCATTTAACAACGATATTACTGACGAAAATGTTTGATTTTGTCAACAATAACCAAACGATTATGTTATTAGCTACCAGTAAGAGTCTACTTTGCATTTAAGAACGAAATTACTGACAAAAATGTTTGATTTTGTCAACAATAACCAAACGATTATGTTATTAGCTACCAGTAAGAGTCTACTTTGCATTTAAGAACGATATTACTGATGAAAATGTTTGATTTTGTCAACAATAACCAAACGATTATGTTATTAGCTACCAGTAAGAGTCTACTTTGCATTTAACAACGAAATTACTGACGGAAATATTTGATTTTGTCAACAATAACCAAACGGTTATGTTATTAGCTACCAGTAAGAGTCTACTTTGCATTTAAGAATGATATTACTGACGGAAATATTTGATTTTGTCAACAATAACCAAACGGTTATGTTATTAGCTACCAGTAAGAGTCTACTTTGCATTTAAGAACGATATTACTGACGAAAATGTTTGATTTTGTCAACAATAACCAAACGATTATGTTATTAGCTACCAGTAAGAGTCTACTTTGCATTTAAGAATGATATTACTGACGAAAATGTTTGATTTTGTCAACAATAACCAAACGATTATGTTATTAGCTACCAGTAAGAGTCTACTTTGCATTTAAGAATGATATTACTGACGGAAATATTTGATTTTGTCAACAATAACCAAACGGTTATGTTATTAGCTACCAGTAAGAGTCTACTTTGCATTTAAGAACGATATTACTGACGAAAATGTTTGATTTTGTCAACAATAACCAAACGATTATGTTATTAGCTACCAGTAAGAGTCTACTTTGCATTTAAGAACGATACTACTGACGAAAATGTTTGATTTTGTCAACAATAACCAAACAGTTATGCTATTAGCTACCAGTAAGAGTCTACTTTGCATTTAAGAACGATATTACTGACGAAAATGTTTGATTTTGTCAACAATAACCAAACAGTTATGTTATTAGCTACCAGTAAGAGTCTACTTTGCATTTAAGAACGATATTACTGACAAAAATGTTTGATTTTGTCAACAATAACCAAACGATTATGTTATTAGCTACCAGTAAGAGTCTACTTTGCATTTAAGAACGATATTACTGACAAAAATGTTTGATTTTGTCAACAATAACCAAACGATTATGTTATTAGCTACCAGTAAGAGTCTACTTTGCATTTAAGAACGATATTACTGATGAAAATGTTTGATTTTGTCAACAATAACCAAACGATTATGTTATTAGCTACCAGTAAGAGTCTACTTTGCATTTAAGAATGATATTACTGACGGAAATATTTGATTTTGTCAACAATAACCAAACGGTTATGTTATTAGCTACCAGTAAGAGTCTACTTTGCATTTAAGAACGATATTACTGACGAAAATGTTTGATTTTGTCAACAATAACCAAACGATTATGTTATTAGCTACCAGTAAGAGTCTACTTTGCATTTAAGAACGATACTACTGACGAAAATGTTTGATTTTGTCAACAATAACCAAACAGTTATGCTATTAGCTACCAGTAAGAGTCTACTTTGCATTTAAGAACGATATTACTGACGAAAATGTTTGATTTTGTCAACAATAACCAAACAGTTATGTTATTAGCTACCAGTAAGAGTCTACTTTGCATTTAAGAACGATATTACTGACAAAAATGTTTGATTTTGTCAACAATAACCAAACGATTATGTTATTAGCTACCAGTAAGAGTCTACTTTGCATTTAAGAACGATATTACTGACAAAAATGTTTGATTTTGTCAACAATAACCAAACGATTATGTTATTAGCTACCAGTAAGAGTCTACTTTGCATTTAACAACGATATTACTGACGAAAATGTTTGATTTTGTCAACAATAACCAAACGATTATGCTATTAGCTACCAGTAAGAGTCTACTTTGCATTTAAGAACGATATTACTGATGAAAATGTTTGATTTTGTCAACAATAACCAAACAGTTATGTTATTAGCTACCAGTAAGAGTCTACTTTGCATTTAAGAACGATATTACTGACAAAAATGTTTGATTTTGTCAACAATAACCAAACGATTATGTTATTAGCTACCAGTAAGAGTCTACTTTGCATTTAACAACGATATTACTGACGAAAATGTTTGATTTTGTCAACAATAACCAAACGATTATGTTATTAGCTACCAGTAAGAGTCTACTTTGCATTTAACAACGATATTACTGACGAAAATGTTTGATTTTGTCAACAATAACCAAACGATTATGTTATTAGCTACCAGTAAGAGTCTACTTTGCATTTAAGAACGAAATTACTGACAAAAATGTTTGATTTTGTCAACAATAACCAAACGATTATGTTATTAGCTACCAGTAAGAGTCTACTTTGCATTTAAGAACGATATTACTGATGAAAATGTTTGATTTTGTCAACAATAACCAAACGGTTATGTTATTAGCTACCAGTAAGAGTCTACTTTGCATTTAAGAACGATATTACTGACGAAAATGTTTGATTTTGTCAACAATAACCAAACGATTATGTTATTAGCTACCAGTAAGAGTCTACTTTGCATTTAAGAACGATATTACTGACGAAAATGTTTGATTTTGTCAACAATAACCAAACGATTATGTTATTAGCTACCAGTAAGAGTCTACTTTGCATTTAACAACGATATTACTGACGAAAATGTTTAATTTTGTCAACAATAACCAAACGATTATGTTATTAGCTACCAGTAAGAGTCTACTTTGCATTTAAGAACGATATTACTGACAAAAATGTTTGATTTTGTCAACAATAACCAAACGATTATGTTATTAGCTACCAGTAAGAGTCTACTTTGCATTTAACAACGATATTACTGACGAAAATGTTTGATTTTGTCAACAATAACCAAACGATTATGTTATTAGCTACCAGTAAGAGTCTACTTTGCATTTAAGAATGATATTACTGACGGAAATATTTGATTTTGTCAACAATAACCAAACGGTTATGTTATTAGCTACCAGTAAGAGTCTACTTTGCATTTAAGAACGATATTACTGACGAAAATGTTTGATTTTGTCAACAATAACCAAACGATTATGTTATTAGCTACCAGTAAGAGTCTACTTTGCATTTAAGAACGATATTACTGACGAAAATGTTTGATTTTGTCAACAATAACCAAACGATTATGTTATTAGCTACCAGTAAGAGTCTACTTTGCATTTAACAACGATATTACTGACGAAAATGTTTGATTTTGTCAACAATAACCAAACGATTATGTTATTAGCTACCAGTAAGAGTCTACTTTGCATTTAACAACGAAATTACTGACGAAAATGTTTGATTTTGTCAACAATAACCAAACGATTATGTTATTAGCTACCAGTAAGAGTCTACTTTGCATTTAACAACGATATTTACTGACGAAAATGTTTGATTTTGTCAACAATAACCAAACGATTATGTTATTAGCTACCAGTAAGAGTCTACTTTGCATTTAACAACGAAATTACTGACAAAAATGTTTGATTTTGTCAACAATAACCAAACGATTATGTTATTAGCTACCAGTAAGAGTCTACTTTGCATTTAAGAACGAAATTACTGACGAAAATGTTTGATTTTGTCAACAATAACCAAACGATTATGTTATTAGCTACCAGTAAGAGTCTACTTTGCATTTAACAACGATATTACTGACGAAAATGTTTGATTTTGTCAACAATAACCAAACGATTATGTTATTAGCTACCAGTAAGTCTACTTTGCATTTAAGAACGAAATTACTGACGAAAATGTTTGATTTTGTCAACAATAACCAAACGATTATGTTATTAGCTACCAGTAAGAGTCTACTTTGCATTTAACAACGAAATTACTGACCAAAATGTTTGATTTTGTCAACAATAACCAAACGATTATGTTATTAGCTACCAGTAAGAGTCTACTTTGCATTTAAGAACGAAATTACTGACGAAAATGTTTGATTTTGTCAACAATAACCAAACGATTATGTTATTAGCTACCAGTAAGAGTCTACTTTGCATTTAAGAACGAAATTACTGACGAAAATGTTTGATTTTGTCAACAATAACCAAACGATTATGTTATTAGCTACCAGTAAGAGTCTACTTTGCATTTAACAACGAAATTACTGACGAAAATGTTTGATTTTGTCAACAATAACCAAACGATTATGTTATTAGCTACCAGTAAGAGTCTACTTTGCATTTAACAGCGATATTACTGACGAAAATGTTTGATTTTGTCAACAATAACCAAACGATTATGTTATTAGCTACCAGTAAGTCTACTTTGCATTTAAGAACGAAACTACTGACGAAAATGTTTGATTTTGTCAACAATAACCAAACGATTATGTTATTAGCTACCAGTAAGTCTACTTTGCATTTAAGAACGAAATTACTGACGAAAATGTTTGATTTTGTCAACAATAACCAAACGATTATGTTATTAGCTACCAGTAAGAGTCTACTTTGCATTTAACAACGAAATTACTGACCAAAATGTTTGATTTTGTCAACAATAACCAAACGATTATGTTATTAGCTACCAGTAAGAGTCTACTTTGCATTTAAGAACGAAATTACTGACGAAAATGTTTGATTTTGTCAACAATAACCAAACGATTATGTTATTAGCTACCAGTAAGAGTCTACTTTGCATTTAACAGCGAAATTACTGATAGAAATGTTTGAATTCGTCAACAATAACCAAACGATTATGCTATTAGCTACCAGTAAGAGTCTACTTTGCATTTAAGAACGATATTACTGATAGAAATGTTTGAATTCGTCAACGATAATGATTATGCTTTTAGCTACCAAAAAGAGTTTACTTTTTTTTTTATTAATAACTAATTACTGATGGGAATGTTTGATTTTATTAAGGACAATGAAAATGATTTACTTTTTACTACCATGAATTTACTGACGGAAATATTGTTTTTGTGAACAATAAAATGCGATAAAAATTATGCACATCATGCCGAAAATAAAACTATTTTAAATGCCATTTTAGGAGCTCAAATTTTCACAACAAGGAAAGTTTCCATGTTTTTGTGAAATGTCGATATGTTGAAATTAATATAAAAAACGTATAATATTAACTTTTTCTCATCAGCTAAAATTAAACTAAACTGCCTAAAATGAATAATTATATGACAAGACAAAATATTAACATAATTTAAAGAATATTTTCATCAAAAGACAATAACTGTGTAATAATGAGCGCTGTTTAAATCCAATTTTATCACAATGTAACACAAAAGATGTTTCAGGTGACTTTATTAAGCCATTAAGCAAAGTCATCCATTTGATTAATCAGTGTTCACAAATACGTGTAGAATAGCGTTTTAGTGTGATATCCGGTTTAGCGTTAATATGTTTTCACATTGATTGTCATTCCATTTATGAACACTGATGTGATGGCCCATAATGGCCCAGCTCAGGTTACGTGCTAATCCAACTCAAATATTGGTCAAATAAGCGCAAGGCTTTAAATGCGGTTTGGCGAGGCGTTCGGGAGAGAGGGGGGGTCCGTGGCAGGTGGGGGGTGGTGAAATGAAGCATCAATGATAGAATAATAGCTGATGAAATGGAAGCCCTGCTCCAAAACACTGGCACTCTGTAAATGGATTTAGGGAATATGCTAATCTTGCCTTCACTCGCACTTTATTCATTTCCGCCCCAGTGCCCCTCAAGGATTAACATAATTTATCACCTGAGAAACACCACAAAACAATTTTGCTTTTGTAAAAAAAAAAAAAAAGAATTGTACACCAACATCAACACAGTGAGAAGATCTTAGAGTAAGTTTGGAAATCCCTCTTCCTCTAGGAGCGATGTGATATATGATTCAGGGCTGCTGGAGTCATGATAGTGCTAATCTAATTTGACAGTTATGAATAACGTTAGCAATTAATTGATGTAGGTCAGGGCCGTGGAGCACAGCGTGTTATTTATCATCCGTGTTTGCCTCAGGCTTCGCTAAAGCGGACAGGTTGGTCATACAGTGTTGGCTGCTTACTGCCGTGAAACAGACCCGTGTAATTCAGACAGTGCAAATGTTTGTGCACCCGTCCTGAAAAGGACTTCATATCACTGGATAAACGAGTCAATCTTGAGTGCTAATTCACTCCATATTACAGGACATTTCCTATTTTTCCACTTTTTCTAAGTATAAAGACTACATGAAATGTATGTTTGTATTAATTTGGCCCAATGTATTTAGTCTTATTGTGCATGAATCACTGGAATATGATATTTTGCTGAATACGAAGGTTGCTTGTTGGTTAATTTTCAGGAAACCGTGATATTTATGTTTTCAGTATTTTTATTTTATTTCAAATCATGTAATCTGAAAAGCAACTAACCCTAACCTAAGCAACTAACCCTAACCTAAGCAACTAACCCTAACCTAAGCAACTAACCCTAACCTAAGCAACTAACCCTAACCTAAGCAACTAACCCTAACCTAAGCAACTAACCCTAACCTAAGCAACTAACCCTAACCTAAGTACAGGCTGTTAATTATTATTACTCAGCACTTAAATGTATAAGTACACTGTAACAAGGACACCTTCAAATATAGTGTACCCAAGACTTATTATGACTGGAAAAGTTGTATGACTTTTATAATGATAAATATTATTTCTTTCAAAAATTATTTCTTTTTTAAATCATGTTTTGAGTTAACCCTATTACATTAAGAATGTTTTCGAAGGTTAAATGTTACGGGGTTGAAGATAAATATTTTTTTTGGGTTATAATTTATTTTAAGGTGACGTAGTTACATTGTACTTAAATAAGTACTGAGTAATATTAATTAACAACGAGTTATGGTTAGTATTAGGGTTTGGTTGAGGGTTAGTTGTAATTAAGCATAATTTAATGTTATTACCATAGTAAGTACATGTAGTAACGTGTAACTACGTCACCTTAAAATAAAGTGTTACCCATTTTTTTTACATAAATTACACTTTATTTTACAGTATATGCACTTACAGTTGACTTAAACAAGTAAGTAGTAATATAAGACAACTAATACTTAAATATAGGTTACGATAAGGTTTAGGATAGGGTTAAGACCTAGTTCATATGCTATAAAATAGAGTGCTACCTAAATTGAGCCACAAATAATTTTTATGTTATTTAATATATATATATATATATATATATATATATATATATATATATATATATATATATATATATATATATATATATATATATATATATATATATATAAATTCAAATATTAGCTTATTCCATGAAACATGACTATGATGAATGTACTTGCTGAACCTCAGAACAATTTAAAAAAAAAAAAGTTTTATTTTAAGTTTAACAAAAATTAACAAAAAAGTTAAACATTTAATTTACTGAGGTATCAGTTAAATGAATTTACTTAGTCAATTTACTTCACTTATTATTATTATTATTATTATTATTATCATTTTTGTGCATTACACCCTAAATCTATCAAATAACGACTAAGTTCAGTATCCCATTCATTATATGAGTAGCAAGTCATGAAGACACACAAAACACACAAATGGCACCGTTTACTAAGAATAACCCTTTTTTCTTTTAGTTTTGGATATTATGAGTATTTTATTCTCTTATGATTATGCTTAGAAAACAGTTTGTATAATGAAAAGCAGCATTAGTTCCCACAGTAAACGCCTGGTCTGTATTTGCAGTGAAACGTCTGAGCCGGTTTGATTCGCTCTGAGCCTGTGGGCTTCACTGACTCGAGCGGGGCGTCGCACGTCTTCGACAGCGAGTCTGTAGGGTGTACTGTGTGTCGTGATTGCACACGTACATCCCAACACGTCAATGACTTGCCATGTTTTTCTTGGCACGGTTCTCTAATTCGGCGTCAAAAAGAGGGCGCGAGAATTAGACTTGCTCCTCTGCACACCCTATCTTAAAAGCCACGGGAGCCGAGTACGTCAACATTCGTTTTTCCAATTTCTCCGTCGTCTTCTGCGTTTGGAAATCAGCTTCGGCAGTGATTACAGTCTAAAGGTTCCCCCACTTACCTTGCTGTGAACAATGAGTTTGCAGTGAATAGGTGGTATTCACATGGTTAGGCTTTAATGGTCTTCCAGGTTGATATGTCGGGGTGGGGGGGCGAGCAGGAATATCTCTGACGCGTCCACACTCTGAAACGCATAGAAATGAACGTGTCGGTGCTGGAGGCTAGATAATGACAGGTTTCGAAGCTTTAATCTGCCACAGCAGATGGTTACTGTAACCTGCATTGGCGAGACAGTGCTTATGAATAATGAAAATATGGAGTTCCTGCTCTAAGTAAAGTATTTAGTGCAGTATCTGAAGCATGAGAAGAGAAAATGAGTGTGGAGGGGAAAAGTTGGCCATTGTTAAACCGCAAATGTTATTAAATATTAACAGTTCAGTAATGTGATGCATTAACACTCCAGAGGTGCCAGAAATCAAATTAGCTACGCTAATAACATAACTTCCTCTCGCAGTCCTTCAGATAGTTTACTCTCGAGTTTGAGAGCGCTGCTTTGTAGCCGATTTATTTTGGATATATATAGTGCGCGTGGTGTAAGACCGCGGTTTGGTTGCGTTCCAACACGTCTGTTGCCTACGATATGTCTACGCTTATCTTATTTACTGTGATTAGACGTCTCCGCGTCGTCAGTCGAACTCTTGAAAGTGGCTAATGCTCATTAACGGTCTCACTTTGGCTTTGCTCAAAGTCGTTTAGACCGATCTTCTTCCCTTATTGTCCAAAGAAGATTAGGACCAAAAATCTTGACTGCTGTTCATGGGGTTATTAATGTGCTTTGGGTAATTGAACACGTCCAGAGATGTTTTATGTGGGATGTGTTTAACCACAATATCATCAGCTTGGCAGTGTTTACATTCAGTAATAACAAGTTCTATCATTCAGGGACCAGCAAATTCACGAGCAATTCGGATTTCCCGTAATCTGCTTCCCACTGGTACGTGTTTGTATAGAAAACACAAGATTTCGTCTTTCTGTAATTGCCTTTTTTAATTCCGTGCGGCCCATCAAGCCAAGATTGGAAATATCCTGATTTTTTTTGTGGACATCTTGGGACTGTGACAGCAAAGATTTGTGGAAGCTTCTGCAAGAACTTGCCTGAATGAAATGGTCCTGGCTGGCCTGCACAGCCATGATAAAACGTTTAAAAAAAATGAAACATCTCAGTTTCAACCAGCTTGTGTTAATAGATGGTGTACCAGAGACAGTGCTCAGATGCTAAGCTAATCTTCTGCTGGTTATCCGTGCGCGCCGTTGGGAACGTGCCATGGTGGACCAGTTGACTTTAAAAGCAAACTTTGACTTTTCTTTTAGTTTCTCTGTTCTCTCAAACTCTTTCAGCTCAAGATGCTGGAAAGCATACCGTTCATTTGCAGTGTAATTTTCCAGCATAATTTGATGCGGTTTTCCTCAGTGGAAATTAGAGAACAGCCGCTAGACGAAAGATGTTTTTAAAGAAGCCAAATATTTTTGGCATGTATTTCATCAGCTATTCAACATAGATAGTCTTGATCTTTAATTATTGCTTTTTCTTATTCACTGAAAAATGTGCCGTAGGATTTACTTTGAAACAATTTTCACTCAGAAATTGCTAGTAAATTTCACAAATAATTACAAAGAAACAGCAAGTGACACAATTTAACTCAATGTGAAATTTTGAAGTAGAAAGTACTTTTTTTGCAAAACATACTCCAATGTTTTATCTAACTTTGTACATAATTTATTATTAAGTTACATTCATACATACGACTTGAATATACCTCTTCTATGATGAGAATGTTTGTGTAATATCTGAAGTAAATTCATATATATATATATATATAATAATCTTATATTATTTCTTTCAAAAATGTATTTTTTTACATTTTTACAAATTATTTTTTTTAATTGATTATTAACATTACAAAACCTTTTTGTTTGACAAATCAGTCCTGTCATGTGGAGCGTCTCCCCAAAAATTAATTCAAATGAATTTTGTCATTCAAATATGATATTTATGTATTACCAATTAATGCAATGGAGAGAATTTTTAATTCTTAATTTTTAAAATTACCTTGAAAAATGCATTTAAAAACCTTTCTGAATATAATGATTGATATGTGTAAAAAATGTGTTATTACTTTTTACTTGATGATTACACCATATCATGTCATTAAATTGAAACTACTTGGTAAAACAATTTATTAAAAAAAAAAAACTAGTTTAATGTGATGAAGTGTAATATTAATTAACTATGTGTACTTAGAGATATGATTAGGGTTTGGGTTAAGATTAGTTACTTGTAATTATGCCTAATTTACTGTTATTACTATAGTAATTACATGTAGTAACGTCTAACTATGTCACCTTAAAATGAAGTGTTGCCAAAAGTTTTTCAAAACCATTTTTTTAAAACCATTTTCAATCGTGGACACTCTTATATGTCATTGACCCATTAATGTCTGCCAGTGAATCCAAATTCCTAAAGTACTGGAAAAATCTAACTTTTCCAAGTGTCTGAGAATTTGTCTACACTGGCACTGCTCAAGAGACAAGACGCCTCAACTAAAGAATCATCTCCTCCTCAAGTGGACGCAAAATGGTGCCATTTTCTTTTTTGATTTGCTCAATGACGGGCTTTGCAGGCCGGGTTCCAATCCTCCCTCATTATGTCTCCATCTATTTTACATCACACCTGTTAGTATCACACAGATGTTGATCTAGCCGGATGCAAAAAAAAAAAAAAAAAAAAAAAACGAGAATGAAACAAAGCAATCTGAGATAGAATTGAAACAATTACAGACAATTTTGCTAGGAAAAAAAGGCCATCTGGTGTATGCATTACCTCTATTGAGGAAAGTCCTTTTGTGGCTTGCCAGCTTCTTTTTAGAGGTTCTCATGAAATATGTATGTTTTCATAAAGTGTCACACAGTTTCCATTTTCGCCTTCTTAAGGGTAAACTGGAAGTGGCCAATTCAGTGGAAGTTTGCAATAGAAACTCAGTAAATGAGCCATAATCACTTCATACTCTCACAAGTAAAGACGTAAAGTCAAAAGTAATCTTCCGCCGCTTTTCCGGACAGTTGATTGCACGTTTCATTGGTTCTTTATTCATTTTGCCTGCAGGAAAACAACACTGATTATGTTCCCTGGCTAATCTACAATGATGACCATTTGAATAATACATCAGAATTTTATGATTAAGCAAATATTGCCATTTGGAACTATATGATTACTGCAGTATTTCTAGAGTTTATAGAGTTTTAGATACCATTCAACTTAATTGGCTCCCAGTGTGCTTTCATGCCTCATCTTTTGGTGCAGTCTATTGAATGACAGAATTTGATTTGTGTGAAATATTTTTTCTGAACTCGGATGCGGATCTGGTTTGGCGGATGGCTATAACGAACTTCAGTGCGATTCACAATTCGTCTGAAACTTGTGGAAGTGAACTGCTAATGATAATTTACAATTCAACACTATCTCATGCCAATTTGCATGTATTTTACAATTTGGCAAATTGCTGGTGAATTCGTATGAATTTGTACGTCTCATTTAAGTGTTTTTGTAGGGATGGACCTTCATGGTCATTCGAACTCAACAACTCGTACCGAATTCTCATGAGATTGGGATGCTTTTATAAATTGCATATTTGCTGTCACACTTACTGTAGTAAAATTTCTCAAATGGTGCATTTTTACAGTGCAAACGGGACGAACTCAAATCAAACTTAAAGGATTAGTTCGCTTTCAAAAACTTTTTTTGCTGATAATTTTCTATTATAATTTATCCATGTCTTTCTTTCTTCAATCGAAAAGAAATTAAGGTTTTTGAGGAAAACATTCCAGGATTTTTCTACACAGAATGGACTTCAATGGCAACCAACTATACCAATGTTCAAAGAGGGTTCAAATGTCCGTCTCAATGCAGCTTCAAAGTCTCTACACAATCCAAATAAGGGTCTTACAGCGAAACGATCTGCCATTTTCTAAAAAAAATTATTATATACATATATACACTTTTTAACCACAAATGCTCATCGTGTACCATCACCTTTTTGAACCAGAATATACAGACAAATAACTTAGATGACGTGACGTGTGACCTTTCCAACGTATGTGGTGCATCTCAGAGATGGTACACGACGAGCATTTGTGGTTAAAAAGTATATATATATATTTTTTTTTTTTTAGAAAATGACCGATCGTTTTGCTAGATAAGACCCTTATTTCTCGACTGGGATTGTGTAGAGACTTTGAAGCTGCATTGAGACGGACATTTGAACCTTCTTTGAACATTGGTATTGTTGGTTGCCATTGAAGTCCATTCTGTGTAGAAAAATCCTGGAATGTTTTCCTCAAAAACCTCAATTTCTTTTCGACTGAAGAAAGAAAGACATGGATATCTTGGATGACATCAGGGTGAGTAAATTATCAGCAAAATTATTTTTGAAAATGAACTAATCCTTTAAGGGTCAAATTGTGCATTTAAAGTTTAGGTGGTACTTTAAAGTTCTGTTACTAGTATTCACAATATTGTCAACATCACATGTCCCATATTGTATAATTCAACTCTAGTACGGACCATCAGTTGAACTAATTTTAAAAGCCCCACATTCAAAAACCCTAAATTCATCATTCGAGAAATAAATGTATGTCATATAACACAACCAAAGTCATAACAGAGGCGTCTAAGCTGTGCTCTTCCCTCCAGGACTGTCGGAGGATACGGTATAGTGGGTCTTATTTAAAGGAATCTGCTTTTGTGATGCGTCTAAATCCCAACACAGACCACAGTAACTCCCTCTGGGAAATTGATGGCTTGTGCTCGTCTTTCTCCATCACTGCCCCTTTGTTGGGGGCGTCCAGGTGCCCCAGATCGGTCTTAACATCCTACACCTTAATCAAGCCAATAATTAATTTCATATCTTTGGCTTAGAAAAAGGAAAGGGTATTTGGTGTTTCCCCAAACTGACTGGCTCATATAATTTAGATGGTGACACTATCTGCAGAGTTGACCACCTTTGGTAAATTGGAGGCAGTGGAGTGGAAGCACTGACTAGCTTCTATTCTCAAATGACACCATTCAGAGGTTTAACTTTTCACAGCAAATTGTGTGGGTTTGGAGGTGGAAGTGGATACAGTTTAAGGTCAAGCATGCAGTAAGTTTGAAGTGTTGATTAGCTCTTCGTGCCCAAACTGATGCACTGGCGCTGTCCTCTATGACCAAACAACCCAATTCAACGCTTGACGTCTTTTGATAGTTGTTTTGATCAATAAGAACCTAAATAACATGCCTTTTCCATTAGCTTGGAGATGAGGTGTTTAAATTCATTTGGTGTGAGTTGACTACTCATTACAAGGGGATCTATTAAATATGTATGGTCAGTGTGTGTGTGTGTGTGTGTGTGTGTGTGTGTGTGTGTGTGTGTGTGTGTGTGTGTGTGTGTGTGTGTGTGTGTATGTGTGTGTGTGTGAACCAGCAGTGAGTTTCAACCACCTTTGGTGCGTTAATGAAGCCAAAAGGCAGCATGTTAACCTGAAGAACCCATAATGTAGATTGTGACAGTCTTGGAGTAGCATGTCTTACAAAGTTTAGCTCTAATGCTAATCAAACACACCTGAACAAGCTAATCAAGGTTTCCAGGATTACTTGACAATTACAGGCAGGTGTGTTTGATTCGGGATGAATCTACACTGCAGGACAGACACTCTCCAGGACCGGCGATATATATAAACTTATAAATCCAAGTATAACTTAAGGATTGCAATCAAGGATTGATTTTTGTCATCTTTTTTGCTGGAGCTTTTTCGCAAAAAATCCGACAATCCCAATTTCCACCAGCATTTTGAAAGTTGTATGTGTGAAAATGCATTAAAAAAGATTAAACAATCTGTACTGTAAAAAGCGCTATATAAATACAGGTGACTTGACTTGACTAAATGGGAGACATTAGCTACATTAGCTCTACCTACTATATAATACAACAGAAAAAAGTATTATAAAGTTGTATCTGAAAAAACAAAAACATGTTTTTTTTCTTGGAAATATATCATATGCGTTACTTTTCATAAAAAGTAACAATGCCACGTGACTAGTTACAGTACTTTGCTTTAGGAGTAACACATTCATTTGTATTTTTCTGCTATCAGTAAGCTTCCCTAATTAAGAAAGTAATTCACGGGGTCTGATCTCAGCTTCAGTGGGGATGTGTGTGTGTGTGTGTTTGAGTGTGTGTGTGTGTGTGTGTGTGTGTGTTTGAGTGTGGTCCACAGGATTCTCTATTCACATTTCCTCCAGAAGTGGAGGCTTATTTTCCACAGAGCAGCTCAGCCTTTCTTTTTGATGGATGAACTCTATTGAAGTGCCGAGTATAAAATGGATTTTGTTCAGGTAGTCACTTTGTTTTCATGCTGATAATATTCATTTAAGCCCAGTTTTTTTCTCTGTCACTTTTCCCTTCAGATCCTCAAGCAGGGAAAATGCCGGAGAAAATGAGTTCCCACCCTCGCCTCCACGTATACGCCTGCTGATTTGATCCTGTTTATAGAATGGCTCGCATAATGTACTTAATTCCAAGAAAGGCATCTTCCAGCCTATTACTGTTTATTTGGAGACCCTTGGAAGGCCGCTCCGAGAGACTAGTCTAATAACCCAACCTTCGGGAAACCTGGAAACTTAGCCATCTCAGGGAGCTGATGGGAACTGGATGCTGCTGGCTGTGTTGAATGTTACCATTTTTGTAAGGATAGACCTACAGTCCGTTCAATAGGTTACAAAGACTGTCACAATCTACATTATGGGTTCTTCAGGTTATCATGCTGCCTTTTGGCTTCATTAACGCACCAGAAATGGTTTTCTGAGCAACTAGACAAAAATCGTTATGTTTGTGTAGTGATTGCGGCATTGAAACTCACTGCTGGGTTCACACACACACACAGACACACACACACACACACACACACACACACACACACACACACACACACACACACACACACACACACACACACACACACACACTGACCGTACATACTTAACCTCGAAATATGTCAATTAGAGAATTAAAAGTAACACCACTTAATTGTAACATTGTGATTAAAAACACTAAATTATGTTTTACAAAATGTTTTATTCAATATTTCAAGATGTAGAAACCATTTTCACTCAGAAATTGCTAGTAAAATTGACAAAATTATAAAGCAGCAGCAAGTAACACATTGAATGAAGTGTGACATTTCGAAGTAGAAACACTGAAATTGTATTTTCTTCTAAAACATGTTCCAATATATTTTGTTTAATTTAGAACTTTGAAGAATTTGTATTATTATTATTTTTTTTGCCATGTACGATGGGGACTATTTTTATACTTTTGTCTTGCTCATATTCGCCCTGATTTAAGGAAACTGTATTGAAAAGGCAAGGTCTCTCACAACTTCCTATTCATTAGGGGGAAAAAAAATAAAAATGTCAAGGGACACACAGTGTCCATACAAGTCAAATATGAGTGTGATCTCAAGGATTTTCTTTCAGACGGGCTTTAGGAGGTTGTGTCAGCTTGTCGAGGCTCACCTATCTCCTCTAGTACATTACCAAATGCTCTAATTTCCTTCACGAACCTGATGTTTATTGTGAGGCTGAAATTGAAAATGGTTGGTAATGGAGAGAGCTTCACAGCCCCTAGACCAATTCTGAATCTAAATTACTTGCTTCTTTTCAATGGCATCGACTGAGGAGAGCTTTGTGCTCCTCGTACCTAATCAACCCCCAGCGTGACCCCGGATCCGCCAGCCCTTCTGGATTAATGATAAAATCCTTGGTTCAAACAATTATTCGACCTGAAATGGCTGTCCATTTTACTCGGAAAATTAAAGAATGTGAAATTATTTTTCGCCCCACAAAAAAACTCGCCGTGTAGAATCACTTATTTTTGATCTCTGCCCCGTAAACTCTTGAATTTCTTTTTTGTAACAGTGTTTTTTTTTTGTTTTTTTTTGTAAAGGTGTGTGCCGAAGACCTCTTGGTTGTCTTTGATAGAGTGTGACGGGAGGTTGGGCAGGCGACGCTCTCATGGGAGACAGTATTTGCTTCCATTATGAAGTCTCATAATCTATAGATGCAGAGAGAGAAAGAATCGTAAGGTTAGAACAAGGCCACGCTCAAATGACACTAATTAGTCGACGCTCGTAAAAAGCATTATGAACGCTCCACACCTCCCCCTGCTCTCCTTCCCTGAACACAGTGTTTTAGTTCATCTTTCAAGCAACATTCACTTGTTATAAGCTGATTATCGGAAATCCTTCCATTTTAGAAAATCCTTTGTGAGTTTAACAACTTCTGATGCTTTCTGATAAGAATGTAGTGTAGTATTACAATCTATTACTATCTAGATGAACTAATTAATTATTATGAGAGCAAATCTCACAAAAACATTATATTTACCTAAATATAGATATATTTATACATATAATTTATAAATAAATGAAAATAATGTTGCAATTTAAAAGAAATCTTGCAATGGTATTAAGTAATTAGTAAATGATAAATTAACATTTAGTAATTATTTTATTTATCCAATATATAGGATATTGGACAGTATTATATATTGGATAAATACTATAAATAATACACACATTATAATACAATCAAGCACATTTCTCCCTCACATTCTCATGATTGCAATGGATCCAGATGTTTTAGTAATATCAATATAAAAGATTGTCATTGCTGTAATGAAATATTTTTACTGTATTATGGTTAAAATAATACAAATAATATTACAAATAATTTCACATTTTCCCTCACATTTTTATTATCACAATGCATCCAGATTTTTTTTAGTAATGTCAATTATATATAAAAAAAAGTCATTACTGTAATACAATATTTTTTATACTGTATTATAGTAAAATGTTTTTTAAATGTACATAGCATTAATTAAATGCAGTACAGTTAATAATACTATATATGTAAAATAATTATTCTTCCACATTACAGTAATGCAAATGTGTGCTTAGTTGTTTATTAACATAATGTCACACTGAAAATAATTTATTGCTCCTAAAAAGAGCTAACACATCTCTATTTCTCATTTTATTTTAATTTTGAGGATTATATGAGCCAAGCCTGTTCTTGACAGCTTTCACCATGATAGATCCAACATGACCCATGTTTCCGTCTTTCTTCTTACCAGACCCAGATGACTTAAAGTGAACTTTCCCACCTTCAGATTTATCCCACAGTGCATAGTTAATCACAGCTGAAGAATAGTGTGCTCTGCGAGATGTCATTGTAATGGTGGATATATAGATCTCATTGACCCATCCGCTTCTTCCCCTCGAGAGACCGCTGCACAAGTGGGCTTCAGCCTATCATTTCATAATCAAGAGCGCAGGAGTGGATGTGAGTGTTGGAAATAGCCCATATGCAATTTGCCAGCCGCTTTGGCCAGTAGTTCCTGTAGTAAAATGACAGCTGAAATGATGTAGGTTACGATTCACGACTGATTTTCACGTATTATAAAATACGCTATGATTTAAAAGTCTGTGTCAATCAAATATGTCTTCCTAATAATCCATACACGCAGCAATAGCATGTTTGTGGAAACCTATCCGTTACTTCAACCCCAAATAAATCAAATTTCTAAAGGACGCTCTTGAGAGATTGATTTGATTTTACTCCCTTTTGTATGTCTTGAAATACAAAGCATGATGGGAAATGTGCTCAGGGGTTCAAGAACTCCAGGCGTCTTATAAAAGAGAGAATGGGAACTGCATTGCCATGGAAACGACGTGGTTGTCTGTCATTCTCGAAGGGATGAGTGCAGATACGTGTCGTTTACAGCTGTTGTCTTCAGTAATCCATTAGGAGACCAAACACATTTAATTCCTCAGTTGTGAATGATTATTAGAAATCTGTGTCAGTTCAAACCGCTTAGAATTAAGTTAATAAAAACAACAACAGGAAACACTGCTGATTTTGTTGAAATCACTTGATCGTGCACTTATGAGAATATTTAACGTGGTTATGCATATTAAAATACTAATTTGATCAAGAATCTATTCACTAAATTAAACTATTTAAACTGTTTCGGTCATATTGTTGATGTACAGCTGCTAAAACATTTTTGATTTTGGTATGACTGATTAAAATTATGAGTATTAGGAATTTTGAAAATCGCCTTGTCTAAAGATATAACGTTGTCAAAGGTTTCAAGGCAAACACAAAATATGAATGTGATTTAGCTCAGAACGTTACGAAGGTTGTCTTTTTGTCCATCTAAATCTATTAAAGCCTCACCATATTTCCTCATTGATGCAAAATATTACGTTTATGGGGGCACAATAGAAGTAATTTCACCATGGTATGAAAGGTGCTTTTGTAGCGTTTATAGAGTAAAAAACAATTGTTAATGTTCTCATGCTGTCTGAAGACTGAAAGCATGTTATCAAGAGAATTATATGTTATGAAATACATGCTACAAATGTTATTAAAGAAATAAATGTAACTTATAAGTAGGTCTGCATGGAATCCACAGATTGTCCTTCAATTTCTGAAACATCCTCTTCCCCTGACAACGCTTTAGGATACCAGTGAAAGTGCAGACTCTTGATGGGTTACAGTATTTAAACCCATTTTGCAGATTTTGATAGATTTTGCTTCCAACATAGTAAAAAATGCGAAGGAAAAAAGGTTGATTTTGTGTGGGACACAGCGAATTTTAAAGTGTTAAATTCACACTCGCAGTGTGAAATTAACACTTATTCAGTGTTTAAGCACTAACACTAAATAGAGTTAAACTTACAATTTAAATAGTTTTACTTTTTTCACATTTGTGTGGCGAGGTGATGGATCGGGTAAATTACGGTTACACTTATGAGGAAAAGTATAACTAAATGGAGAGCAGACTACGCCACCCCGTTTCACTAAACGGAGAAATTTATACAAGACACGCTGGTCACAGTGATATTAAATGGCAGCAGAACGAAACAGTGCCGTCTTAGAGACATTGTCAATGGAGCATTTTGCCCCCAATCCACAGTGATGAACCGCTCACAAGTGGTTTAATGCACTAAAAAAAATGAAAACAATTAATAAATGAAATTAAAGAAACACCCACCTCAGGTTATTCAAGTGGTTAGATTTACCTACCCAATGGTAGATCGCTAGACCCACAGAAGATTCAGTTACTCACACGCAGTCTCGTTCACAATAGGCAACCCACAAGTGTACAGAGATGTTGCATCTGCTCAAACACATTAGCCGCGCTATGATGGAAACATGGGTTTACCGGAGATCACATCAAAACAACGTTAGTCTGTCAGAATAAACATACCTCGGATAGGGACAGCCTGCACCCAAAAGCAACGTCGCATTGATTCGAACAGTAACCTGGCTAAAACATGTACACATTCACTATTAACGTGGGAATGCATTAGCAACAACATTAGCCAAACAGCTAGGTACATACCTCCCACGGAACTGCGCACGCACCCACAACAACAAACCGTGACGATGACGTATACCCAGGTGGCCTGAACTCCGCCTTAAGTAAGCCAGGGGTGGCTGCCGATAGGCTGTCACCCCCGTCACTCAACACAAATCACAGGGCGGAATCTAGCCCGCCTTGCCACATTTGCATAGAGTTAAAAAAGCACTGCAGGTGTTCCCCGTTAACACCATTAGTGTGTTTTTCCCTTCAAAGGCTCCATTTACACCAAGTTCTATATGTTGAAACTAAACTAGGTGTGTCAATAGCTTAACACCAGGGGAGTTATTTTCCCCCGAACTGTACCGAACGTAAGCTCAAACGTGCTGCGTAACATGAGAATGAACCTTATTGGTTCTTGCTGAAGCTCAAACGTGCTGCGTAACACGAGAATGAACCTTATTGGTTCTTGCTGAAGCTCAAACGTGCTGCGTAACACGAGAATGAACCTCACTGGTTCTTGCTGAAGCTCAAACGTGCTGCGTAACATGAGAATGAACCTTATTGGTTCTTGCTGAAGCTCAAACGTGCTGCGTAACACGAGAATGAACCTCATTGGTTCTTGCTGAAGCTCAAACGTGCTGCGTAACACGAGAATGAACCTTATTGGTTCTTGCTGAAGCTCAAACGTGCTGCGTAACACGAGAATGAACCTCACTGGTTCTTGCTGAAGCTCAAACGTGCTGCGTAACATGAGAATGAACCTTATTGGTTCTTGCTGAAGCTCAAACGTGCTGCGTAACACGAGAATGAACCTCATTGGTTCTTGCTGAAGCTCAAACGTGCTGCGTAACACGAGAATGAACCTCATTGGTTCTTGCTGAAGCTCAAACGTGCTGCGTAACACGAGAATGAACCTCACTGGTTCTTGCTGAAGCTCAAACGTGCTGCGTAACACGTGAATGAACCTCACTGGTTCTTGCTGAAGCTCAAACGTGCTGCGTAACATGAGAATGAACCTCATTGGTTCTTGCTGAAGCTCAAACGTGCTGCGTAACACGTGAATGAACCTCATTGGTTCTTGGTGAAGCTCAAACGTGCTGCGTAACACGAGAATGAACCTCACTGGTTCTTGCTGAAGCTCAAACGTGCTGCGTAACACGAGAATGAACCTCACTGGTTCTTGCTGAAGCTCAAACGTGCTGCGTAACACGTGAATGAACCGCATTGATTCTTGCTGAAGCTCAAACGTGCTGCGTAACACGAGAATGAACCTCATTGGTTCTTGCTGAAGCTCAAACGTGCTGCGTAACACGAGAATGAACCTCACTGGTTCATGCTGAAGCTTAAACGTGCTGCGTAACACGTGAATGAACCTCACTGGTTCTTGCTGAAGCTCAAACGTGCTGCGTAACACGAGAATGAACCTCACTGGTTCATGCTGAAGCTTAAACGTGCTGCGTAACACGAGAATGAACCTCATTGGTTCTTGCTGAAGCTCAAACGTGCTGCGTAACACGAGAATGAACCTCACTGGTTCTTGCTGAAGCTCAAACGTGCTGCGTAACACGAGAATGAACCTCACTGGTTCTTGCAGAAGCTCAAACGTGCTGCGTAACACGTGAATGAACCTCACTGGTTCTTGCTGAAGCTCAAACGTGCTGCGTAACATGAGAATGAACCTTATTGGTTCTTGCTGAAGCTCAAACGTGCTGCGTAACACGTGAATGAACCTCACTGGTTCTTGCTGAAGCTCAAACGTGCTGCGTAACACGTGAATGAACCTCACTGGTTCTTGCTGAAGCTCAAACGTGCTGCGTAACACGAGAATGAACCTCACTGGTTCTTGCTGAAGCTCAAACGTGCTGCGTAACACGAGAATGAACCTCACTGGTTCTTGCTGAAGCTCAAACGTGCTGCGTAACACGAGAATGAACCTCACTGGTTCTTGCTGAAGCTCAAACGTGCTGCGTAACACGAGAATGAACCTCACTGGTTCTTGCTGAAGCTCAAACGTGCTGCGTAACACGAGAATGAACCTCACTGGTTCTTGCTGAAGCTCAAACGTGCTGCGTAACACGAGAATGAACCTCACTGGTTCTTGCTGAAGCTCAAACGTGCTGCGTAACACGAGAATTAACCTCACTGGTTCATGCTGAAGCTCAAACGTGCTGCGTAACACGAGAATGAACCTCATTGGTTCTTGCTGAAGCTCAAACGTGCTGCGTAACACGAGAATGAACCTCATTGGTTCTTGCTGAAGCTCAAACGTGCTGCGTAACACGAGAATGAACCTCACTGGTTCTTGCTGAAGCTCAAACGTGCTGCGTAACACGAGAATGAACCTCACTGGTTCTTGCTGAAGCTCAAACGTGCTGCGTAACACGAGAATGAACCTCACTGGTTCTTGCTGAAGCTCAAACGTGCTGCGTAACACGAGAATGAACCTCACTGGTTCATGCTGAAGCTCAAACGTGCTGCGTAACACGAGAATGAACCTCATTGGTTCTTGCTGAAGCTCAAACGTGCTGCGTAACACGAGAATGAACCTCATTGGTTCTTGCTGAAGCTCAAACGTGCTGTGTAACACGAGAATGAACCTCATTGGTTCATGCTGAAGCTCAAACGTGCTGCGTAACACGAGAATGAACCTCATTGGTTCTTGCTGAAGCTCAAACGTGCTGCGTAACACGAGAATGAACCTCATTGGTTCTTGCTGAAGCTCAAACGTGCTGTGTAACACGAGGATGAACCTCATTGGTTCTTGCTGAAGCTCAAACGTGCTGCGTAACACGAGAATGAACCTCACTGGTTCTTGCTGAAGCTCAAACGTGCTGCGTAACACGAGAATGAACCTCACTGGTTCTTCCTGAAGCTCAAACGTGCTGCGTAACACGAGAATGAACCTCACTGGTTCATGCTGAAGCTCAAACGTGCTGCGTAACACGAGAATGAACCTCACTGGTTCTTCCTGAAGCTCAAACGTGCTGCGTAACACGAGAATGAACCTCACTGGTTCATGCTGAAGCTCAAACGTGCTGCGTAACACGAGAATGAACCTCACTGGTTCTTCCTGAAGCTCAAACGTGCTGCGTAACACGAGAATGAACCTCATTGGTTCTTGCTGAAGCTCAAACGTGCTGTGTAACACGAGGATGAACCTCATTGGTTCTTGCTAAAGCTCAAACGTGCTGCGTAACACGAGAATGAACCTCACTGGTTCTTCCTGAAGCTTAAACGTGCTGCGTAACATGAGAATGAACCTCATTGGTTCTTGCAGAAGCTCAAACGTGCTGCGTAACATGAGAATGAACCTCACTGGTTCTTGCTGAAGCTTAAACGTGATGCGTAACATGAGAATGAACCTCACTGGTTCTTCCTGAAGCTTAAACGTGATGCGTAACATGAGAATGAACCTCACTGGTTCTTGCAGAAGCTCAAACGTGCTGCGTAACACGAGAATGAACCTCACTGGTTCTTGCAGAAGCTCAAACGTGCTGCGTAACATGAGAATGAACCTCACTGGTTCTTGCTGAAGCTTAAACGTGCTGCGTAACACATGAATGAACCTCACTGGTTCTTGCAGAAGCTCAAACGTGCTGCGTAACATGAGAATGAACCTCACTGGTTCTTGCTGAAGCTTAAACGTGATGCGTAACATGAGAATGAACCTCACTGGTTCTTGCTGAAGCTTAAATGTGCTGCGTAACACGTGAATGAACCTCACTGGTTCTTGCTGAAGCTCAAACGTGCTGCGTAACACGAGAATGAACCTCACTGGTTCATGCTGAAGCTTAAACGTGCTGTGTAACACGAGGATGAACCTCATTGGTTCTTGGTGAAGCTCAAACGTGCTGCGTAACACGAGAATGAACCTCATTGGTTCTTGCTGAAGCTCAAACGTGCTGCGTAACACGAGAATGAACCTCACTGGTTCTTCCTGAAGCTCAAACGTGCTGCGTAACACGAGAATGAACCTCATTGGTTCTTGCTGAAGCTCAAACGTGCTGTGTAACACGAGGATGAACCTCATTGGTTCTTGCTAAAGCTCAAACGTGCTGCGTAACACGAGAATGAACCTCACTGGTTCTTCCTGAAGCTTAAACGTGCTGCGTAACATGAGAATGAACCTCATTGGTTCTTGCAGAAGCTCAAACGTGCTGCGTAACATGAGAATGAACCTCACTGGTTCTTGCTGAAGCTTAAACGTGATGCGTAACATGAGAATGAACCTCACTGGTTCTTCCTGAAGCTTAAACGTGATGCGTAACATGAGAATGAACCTCACTGGTTCTTGCAGAAGCTCAAACGTGCTGCGTAACACATGAATGAACCTCACTGGTTCTTGCAGAAGCTCAAACGTGCTGCGTAACACGAGAATGAACCTCACTGGTTCTTGCAGAAGCTCAAACGTGCTGCGTAACATGAGAATGAACCTCACTGGTTCTTGCTGAAGCTCAAACGTGCTGCGTAACACATGAATGAACCTCACTGGTTCTTGCAGAAGCTCAAACGTGCTGCGTAACATGAGAATGAACCTCACTGGTTCTTGCTGAAGCTTAAACGTGATGCGTAACATGAGAATGAACCTCACTGGTTCTTGCTGAAGCTTAAATGTGCTGCGTAACACGTGAATGAACCTCACTGGTTCTTGCAGAAGCTCAAACGTGCTGCGTAACACGAGAATGAACCTCACTGGTTCTTGCTGAAGCTCAAACGTGCTGCGTAACACGAGAATGAACCTCACTGGTTCTTGCTGAAGCTCAAACTTGCTGCGTAACATGAGAATGAACCTCACTGGTTCTTGCTGAAGCTCAAACGTGCTGCGTAACACGAGAATGAACCTCACTGGTTCTTGCTGAAGCTCAAACGTGCTGCGTAACACGAGAATGAACCTCACTGGTTCTTGCTGAAGCTCAAACGTGCTGCGTAACACGAGAATGAACCTCACTGGTTCTTGCTGAAGCTCAAACGTGCTGCGTAACACATGAATGAACCTCACTGGTTCTTGCAGAAGCTCAAACGTGCTGCGTAACACGAGAATGAACCTCACTGGTTCTTGCTGAAGCTCAAACTTGCTGCGTAACATGAGAATGAACCTCACTGGTTCTTGCTGAAGCTCAAACGTGCTGCGTAACACGAGAATGAACCTCACTGGTTCTTGCTGAAGCTCAAACGTGCTGCGTAACACATGAATGAACCTCACTGGTTCTTGCAGAAGCTCAAACGTGCTGCGTAACACATGAATGAACCTCACTGGTTCTTGCAGAAGCTCAAACGTGCTGCGTAACATGAGAATGAACCTCACTGGTTCTTGCTGAAGCTTAAACGTGATGCGTAACATGAGAATGAACCTCACTGGTTCTTGCTGAAGCTTAAATGTGCTGCGTAACACGTGAATGAACCTCACTGGTTCTTGCAGAAGCTCAAACGTGCTGCGTAACACGAGAATGAACCTCACTGGTTCTTGCTGAAGCTCAAACGTGCTGCGTAACACGAGAATGAACCTCACTGGTTCTTGCTGAAGCTCAAACGTGCTGCGTAACACGAGAATGAACCTCACTGGTCCTTGCTGAAGCTCAAACGTGCTGCGTAACACGAGAATGAACCTCACTGGTTCTTGCTGAAGCTTAAACGTGCTGCGTAACACGAGAATGAACCTCACTGGTTCTTGCTGAAGCTTAAACGTGCTGCGTAACACGTGAATGAACCTCACTGGTTCTTGCTGAAGCTCAAACGTGCTGCGTAACACGAGAATGAACCTCACTGGTTCTTGCTGAAGCTCAAACGTGCTGCGTAACACGAGAATGAACCTCACTGGTTCTTGCTGAAGCTTAAACGTGCTGCGTAACACGAGGATGAACCTCACTGGTTCTTGCTGAAGCTCAAACGTGCTGCGTAACACGTGAATGAACCTCACTGGTTCTTGCAGAAGCTCAAACGTGCTGCGTAACACATGAATGAACCTTATTGGTTCTTGCAGAAGCTCAAACGTGCTGCGTAACACGTGAATGAACCTCACTGGTTCTTGCAGAAGCTCAAACGTGCTGCGTAACACGAGAATGAACCTCATTGGTTCTTGCTGAAGCTCAAACGTGCTGCGTAACACAAGAATGAACCTCATTGGTTCTTGCTGAAGCTCAAACGTGCTGCGTAACACATGAATGAACCTCATTGGTTCTTGCTGAAGCTCAAACGTGCTGCGTAACATGAGAATGAACCTCACTGGTTCTTGCAGAAGCTCAAACATGCTGCGTAACATGAGAATGAACCTCATTGGTTCTTGCAGAAGCTCAAACGTGCTGCGTAACATGAGAATGAACCTCATTGGTTCTTGCTGAAGCTCAAACGTGCTGCGTAACACGTGAATGAACCTCACTGGTTCTTGCTGAAGCTCAAACGTGCTGCGTAACACGAGAATGAACCTCATTGGTTCTTGCAGAAGCTAAAACATGCTGCGTAACACATGAATGAACCTCATTGGTTCTTGCTGAAGCTCAAACGTGCTGCGTAACACATGAATGAACCTCATTGGTTCTTGCTGAAGCTCAAACGTGCTGCGTAACATGAGAATGAACCTCACTGGTTCTTGCAGAAGCTCAAACATGCTGCGTAACATGAGAATGAACCTCATTGGTTCTTGCAGAAGCTCAAACGTGCTGCGTAACATGAGAATGAACCTCATTGGTTCTTGCTGAAGCTCAAACGTGCTGCGTAACACGTGAATGAACCTCACTGGTTCTTGCTGAAGCTCAAACGTGCTGCGTAACACAAGAATGAACCTCATTGGTTCTTGCAGAAGCTAAAACATGCTGCGTAACACATGAATGAACCTCATTGGTTCTTGCTGAAGCTCAAACGTGCTGCGTAACACGAGAATGAACCTCATTGGTTCTTGCAGAAGCTAAAACATGCTGCGTAACACATGAATGAACCTCATTGGTTCTTGCAGAAGCTCAAACGTGCTGCGTAACATGAGAATGAACCTCATTGGTTCTTGCTGAAGCTCAAACGTGCTGCGTAACACGTGAATGAACCTCACTGGTTCTTGCAGAAGCTCAAACGTGCTGCGTACCATGAGAATGAACCTCATTGGTTCTTGCTGAAGCTCAAACGTGCTGCGTAACACGTGAATGAACCTCACTGGTTCTTGCTGAAGCTCAAACGTGCTGCGTAACATGAGAATGAACCTCACTGGTTCTTGCAGAAGCTCAAACGTGCTGCGTAACACGTGAATGAACCTCACTGGTTCTTGCAGAAGCTCAAACGTGCTGCGTAACATGAGAATGAACCTCATTGGTTCTTGCTGAAGCTCAAACGTGCTGCGTAACACGAGAATGAACCTCACTGGTTCTTGCAGAAGCTCAAACATGCTGCGTAAAATGAGAATGAACCTCATTGGTTCTTGCAGAAGCTCAAACGTGCTGCGTAACACGAGAATGAACCTCATTGGTTCTTGCTGAAGCTCAAACGTGCTGCGTAACACGAGAATGAACCTCACTGGTTCTTGCAGAAGCTCAAACGTGCTGCGTAACACGAGAATGAACCTCATTGGTTCTTGCTGAAGCTCAAACGTGCTGCGTAACACGAGAATGAACCTCATTGGTTCTTGCTGAAGCTCAAACGTGCTGCGTAACACGTGAATGAACCTCACTGGTTCTTGCAGAAGCTCAAACGTGCTGCGTAACATGAGAATGAACCTCATTGGTTCTTGCTGAAGCTCAAACATGCTGCGTAACATGAGAATGAACCTCATTGGTTCTTGCTGAAGCTCAAACATGCTGCGTAACACGTGAATGAACCTCACTGGTTCTTGCTGAAGCTCAAACGTGCTGCGTAACATGAGAATGAACCTCACTGGTTCTTGCTGAAGCTCAAACGTGCTGCGTAACATGAGAATGAACCTCACTGGTTCTTGCTGAAGCTCAAACGTGCTGCGTAACACAAGAATGAACCTCACTGGTTCTTGCAGAAGCTCAAACGTGCTGCGTAACACGAGAATGAACCTCACTGGTACTTGCTGAAGCTCAAACGTGCTGCGTAACATAAGAATGAACCTCACTGGTTCTTGGTGAAGCTCAAACGTGCTGCGTAACATGAGAATGAACCTCATTGGTTCTTGCAGAAGCTCAAACGTGCTGCGTAACACGTGAATGAACCTCACTGGTTCTTGCTGAAGCTCAAACGTGCTGCGTAACATGAGAATGAACCTCACTGGTTCTTGCTGAAGCTCAAACGTGCTGCGTAACATGAGAATGAACCTCATTGGTTCTTGCTGAAGCTCAAACGTGCTGCGTGACACGAGAATGAACCTTATTGGTTCTTGCTGAAGCTCAAACGTGCTGCGTAACACGTGAATGAACCTCACTGGTTCTTGCTGAAGCTCAAACGTGCTGCGTAACATGAGAATGAACCTCATTGGTTCTTGCTGAAGCTCAAACGTGCTGCGTAACACGAGAATGAACCTCACTGGTTCTTGCTGAAGCTCAAACGTGCTGCGTAACAGGAGAATGAACCTCATTGGTTCTTGCTGAAGCTCAAACGTGCTGCGTAACACGAGAATGAACCTCACTGGTTCTTGCTGAAGCTTAAACGTGCTGCGTAACACGTGAATGAACCTCACTGGTTCTTGCTGAAGCTCAAACGTGCTGCGTAACATGAGAATGAACCTCATTGGTTCTTGCTGAAGCTCAAACGTGCTGCGTAACACGAGAATGAACCTCATTGGTTCTTGCAGAAGCTCAAACGTGCTGCGTAACATGAGAATGAACCTCATTGGTTCTTGCTGAAGCTCAAACGTGCTGCGTAACATGAGAATGAACCTCATTGGTTCTTGCAGAAGCTCAAACGTGCTGCGTAACATGAGAATGAACCTCATTGGTTCTTGCTGAAGCTCAAACGTGCTGCGTAACATGAGAATGAACCTCATTGGTTCTTGCAGAAGCTCAAACGTGCTGCGTAACATGTGAATGAACCTCATTGGTTCTTGCTGAAGCTCAAACGTGCTGCGTAACACGAGAATGAACCTCATTGGTTCTTGCTGAAGCTCAAACGTGCTGCGTAACACGAGAATGAACCTCACTGGTTCTTGCTGAAGCTCAAACGTGCTGCGTAACACGAGAATGAACCTCATTGTTTCTTGATTTAGCAGAAATACTCAATACATAGTCCTCATGATAAATACAGCGTATTGCTCAGAATCTATGCATATCTGGCTGACTTGAACATACATGTCAATACGCAACAAATAACAGTGCGCTTGTTCATTTACATTTGACATAGCGAAGATTAAAAAGTATTTGGTTAACAGAAAATACATTGTTATTTTCCAACATCCTACATTTTTTTTATGTTTTTTGTACTATGTTGATCTGTCCAACTAAAACACGTTTTTGGTGATGAGGATGAAAGAGGAAGTGAGGAGATTCTGGATGACAGGATTTAGTTTGAATAAGAAATGAATGTTTGAAATCCAAACTTTTTTTATATATATATATACAGTATATATATATATATATATATATATATATATATATAGGCTGTGACATAGTTAATCTGGTTGGTTTCTTTTTTTTTTTTGGCTAGTAGAAGTTCTGAATGGCTGGTAACTTAAAATTTTAGTAGCCAAATTGGCCCGTGAGTGAAAAAGTTCAAACCCTGTTTATACTGTATGTGAATAAAAGCCTAAATTAAGCGAATGAGTCTCTCCAGAAAATTTGGACTAAACCATAAGAATTAGTTTTACAATCTCTTTATAAACTTTTTGAAGTGTTAAAATCGTTAGTTGCGTAGCTGTCAATGGAGGGACAGAAATCGCTCAATTTCATTAAAAATATCTGCATTTGTGTTTTGAAGATGAACAAAAGTCTTACGGGTTTGAAACGACATGAGGGTGAGTAAACGAGTAAAAAAAAAAAAGTTTTGGGGGTGAACTAAACCTTTCATCTAAAAACAAACAACAACAACAAAAACTGTATAAACATCCCAATATGTGCAAAACTCACTTTGAGAGTCCAAAAGGTACATATACACAGTGTCACATTATGGCAGTGGCTTCCAATCCTGGTCCTGGGACCAACAGCTCTGCACATTTGGTATGTCTTTATTTAACACACCTGATTCAGATCATCAGCTTGTTTGGTGAAAACTGAGTGTGTCAGGTATGAAAGACAAACAAAATGTGCAGAGCAGTGGGTCCCCAGGACCAGGATTGAAAACCACTGCATTATGGTATTTATAACACTAATAATAATTTCAAAATTCACAATGACATCGCAACAGTATTGCGAGTTTTACTTTAATAGCATCTGTGGTCTTCTTCCTACCTGAAGCACTTCCTCACAACCAGATACAGGTGACAACTTAAGACTAGTAAAATGATGAATGGGAATTATTACGCTGACAAATTAATCATGAAGAAAAACATGCATACATACCCTTTGTGCCTTATCAGCAGAAGAGATTGAAAGGGTATCAGAGCATGTGCTGGGGTTGAGGATGTTGGGTGATGCTAGGAAAGAAAATCAAAGCATTAATTTCATGTTTCATGTCTGTAAATGCATTATTTCAAACACGGATACAGATAAACCATTTATATACAACCATATTAAAAAAATATGGCTACCTTGAAAGAATGTCTCAGGTGTTATAAGTGTGTATATATTTAAGTGTTATATTTACCCTCAGGTATGCCAGCAAAAATAATTTCTCCCGGAAATCTTACAGTGAAAGCGTAAATGTGGAAAATGTCCTCTTGTGTGTCAAAGACCCGAAGAGCTGCAGTTCTGGCAAACCTTAATTTGATTTTAACTGAAAAGTAATTTTAACAATAGCATGAATACAGACATTTCACCAAGCACAAATACCAAATCTTTGAAACCTGGAAACATTACTTTTAATGTAAGCTTATGCCTTAAGCATGGTTGCTATAGGACTGTCTTTAATTAGCACATTTCTAAGCAGTAGCACATTAACTTACCTTTATTAAAAAATTAATTAAAATGATTAATGCATTTAACGCACCCAACCCCGGCTCAGAACTGTACGTCATCTTACATTGCATGATCCAGGGCAACGACTGACTTCATGGTGAAGTCTATTAGAATGCACTTATAATGCCTCTAAAATTATAGAGAATATCTCTAAAAGATATTAGGGAAAAAAGACTCTGTATGGGTTTTTGTATAATATGATATATTAAAATATGTTCAGCTATGTTCAAAATATTATGTTCAGCTGTTTAGCTCTGCCTTTAGAAGCTCTGTGTTTCCATTCATTCGTTGCAAAGTCTTGTTTATGTTACTACTGCGATTCTGAGCGTACTTTTCTGCTTCCTGGTTTCATGGTTTTGATCTTTTGTCTGTGCGTTGGATCTCCTTGTTTGCCTATGTTTCTTGGACCTTGTTTTATGTTTGGATTGTTTGCCCGTGTTTTTGACCCTGTGCCTGTTTATGGATTATGACTGTGGATTACCCTAAATAAAAGCTGCGTTTGGATCTTCAGCCGTGTCATAGCAGTTTCGTAACACCTGAATGAATCAGCCATTTGAATGAATTGGTTGAATAAATGACTGAGGACTCACTCATTAAAACGGTGACTTGCTGCCACCTACTGGCGGTTTTGGTTTCATATTTAGAGTATCATTTCATTTTTTTATAATTTTATATTTCAATATTATTATTTTTTTACCTGTTAATATCTATTTAAAACTCATTAATCTCACAGCATTATGTATGCCATTCTTACAGCATTCATGTCACCGCTCTGAGCTGCATTAAACAGTCTGTGTAATATACCTGTACAGTAAATGCAACTTCAGATGCAGTTTCTGCTCCATGTCCAAAATACCCCACAGATATTTTTATATAGCATGTTTAAATTGTCACTTTTTGAGGGTGAGCAAAAACACACAGTTTTTGTGTCTGTCCCTTTAAATGCAAATGAGCTGCTGCTCCCGGCACAGGGGGCGGAGCATCAACAGCTTGTGTCCTTTTACCTCACACACACATGCACTGAAAATTTCAAAAACGTTTAGCCTTATATGTTCAAACCGGATTGAGACAATGATGGAAGTGAAGTGACAACATGTAGAATGCAACAGGACATTTCTGAATGGTTAGTTGATGAATTTATGTAGCTGATGTGTAGTTATCTTCTAGTCATTAGCATATTCTGTCTTGATAATCTATAAATCGCACTCCCGGGGTCGGGTTTATGCAAATTTTAGGGTTGGTCATGTCACTAACCTGGGAGGAATGTCGTTTGCCGTTTGTTGTAGTCCTTAAAAAGCGATTTCTTTAAAAGCAAATATCTCCCTTTGCTTTGAACTTTGAGCGTTGTAACTTTGCAGATGTTGTTTATGCTCAAACAGCAAAATTACACACTAACTAAAGTTAGAAAAGTGAAATCATAATCAACCACCCGTTTAAAAATGTCAACATCTATGGGAAAGAGAAAAACAGAAATATGGATGAATTTCATTTATAATGTCAAGAAAAAAAACCCATTTGTAACCATGTAGAGCGACAACAATCTCCGGGAAAACAAGCAATTTACAATTCAATACAGGGTTGACAATAAGGACTGCACAATGGCCCAGGACAGTTAAAGGAATTGACAAAATGTGTATCCTGCATTTGCAATAGTTTTGAATGACAATTTAAACAATAGAGCAATTTCAAACTGTGAAAGAATGTCTCAGGTTACGAGTGTAACCATGGTTCCCTAAGAAGGGGATTGAGACTGCATCTTGGATCGACGCAGTGTTGAGTTCCACTTTAAAAGGGAACTCAATTAGGGACCGTTTTCTGTGAACGCACATCCGAAGCGCGCACACAGAAAGCCTACTTTTAGACAGTACGAGTGCTGCATTAAATTCTCTTTCAAGTCTTATCGCGCTTGAAAGGACAAACACAGAAAAAGAATATCAAACTGCCCGTTTTGGTGATTATTCATGTAAACACAGTCGGTTATGTCTTAAGTGAAAGCAAACAGTTGGGAGATAATCAGATGTGCATCACTGGTGCATTAGTTCTTAAAGTGACAGTAGCCTAATAAACCTGCTGCTGTCTGAGTCCTTAATGTTAATTCAAACAACAAAAGATAAACTGCTCTTGACTCAGTAACTTTAGTAGCTTTAATAAGGGTTTATACAAGGAAATATGCACTGTTATTTTACATTTGATTACTTAATTTAATTTCTGTAGGTTGTATGTCTTACCTGAATGCTACTGTTAGACCGTCCTGACAAACTTAAAGCATTTCATTATTTAATTCGTATCTTTGTTCTATTGTATTTATTTGTTCTTATTTGTTGCGTCTTCTTTACTGACTGTTAGATTTTAGTCGAATAAATCTATTGTATATTTAGTCAACTAAAATTTTATAAACAAAACAATTTAGATGACTAAAATATGACTAAATTTAAATGCCATTTTACTCAAAAGACTTTAAAACTAAATCAAAATTTGCTGCCAAAATTAACATTGTTCAGGACCAAGAATTTACAAACTCACCTCATTTGACTGGCTTCTGCAAGTAAAAGATGAATTGGTACCAAAATATCATTTGATTTGATATGCAACTTTTGAGGTCATTGCCTTGTTTTAAAAGGTTTAATAATTAAACTTAACTAAATTGAAACAAAGGCTTCAAAACTGAAGTTCCAACCAATTCTTCATCTTTTTTTTTTCTCACAGTTGCACTAATTTGTGTATTACAATGTTGACAATTGCAAGTATACAAAGAATACAATGTTTCTGATGAACGTATTAAAATTAGACCTTCTTTCTGACCTGTTATTGTTGCTGAATTTCTGTTTTTCTTACCGCCACCTCCCAATCCAGTTTATCTTTCAGTTGAGGAAGGCAACAGCTAGTCATCACGTGCTCAGAAGGCAGTTCCTTCATTATGCAGTGGAAACAATAGTATGTTCATGGCTGCACTAATTATTATTCTGAGAATGTACCAATTTGTTTGGTCCAAAGTGACTGTCAGCTCAGGCTCTGAAAGGGGCAGCATGCCAGCCATTGCAGTCAAGTGAAAGGAGTCCTTTCATTCAGACTAGTGGGACAGGAATGACCCTCTCGCATATGTGGGCAGGAGACGGGCGCTATGCCAGCCTTGATAGTCTGCTAACAACTCACATCCCTCAGCCCTTTTAGTCTGAGTCCCATCATGACTTCAGTTAATGTCAAACCGTGGCCCCCAGAATAACGGTCGCTGTTGCTAGGTTCGCGAAACGCTCCGTCGGATGAGGGCTTGGAACCTCCGGCTATGGGGTTTGGCGTATGTTTACGCACTTAGTTGAGATATGAATTTAGGTAGCAGTCTTGGGGTTTTTGCATGGATAAGGCCTTGTGTTGGCGTCTTGGTAATTGTTCAACGGGCTGTAAACTAAACCTGTTGTTGTCATTCCAGGTCCATTATTTTTGCCTGTCCAATGTTTTGTGTGTGTTTGTGGTAGCAGTGAGTTACAGTAGAATCTTCCTTGTGATTAGCATTGTGCAGACTTCTTAAAATGAATTTAAAATAAACTATATATGATAACAACTGTTAATCTACAGTATTTATTTTTATTATAAATGTATAAATGTGTTCTGCAGATGTACTTGTTTTAAAATGACCATAAAATGAAATAAATTAAGTTAGTTTCTGTTTTTAAAAGCTTAAAAAGTTTGGTCACACTTTAGTTTAAGGTCCAATTCTCACTTTTAACTAACTATTAAATGACTTTTGCCTCAATAAACTCCTAATTACCGCTTATTAATAGTCAATAAGGTAGTTGTTAAGTTTAGGTATTGGGTGGATTAAGGGATGTAGAATATGGTAAGTACTAATACATGACCAAAAGTTTTTATGTAATGTTTGGTGTCATCTGAAGCACATTTAGGGTATTTTTGTAGATTGAACGTACATCGATATCTAATATCTGCCATTATTGGTTAATAGCTTAAAAATATAAATCATTATCATTTATTGTTATTGGATATCAGTGCATCTCTAATTTGAACATTATAAATCTAATACTTAAGGTCAGTAAGGTTAGCTCTAAAACCCTATGAAATAGTTTGACTGTGCTTGTCTGTGTTGAAATATTTCCTATTGAAACAGGAAGTTTGGGCGGGGCATATTGAATAGCCAATAGGCTACACAACTGGTATTAGGGGGAGGAATATTCATTCTAGAGAGAATGTGATTGGACAATAATCTGTTTAGTGCAAGATGAGTATTTAAGAGTATTGAAAATGAGTATAGTACTGAAAAATCTGTATTTTCTGCCAGTTTTCCCTGAGGACAAAGACATTGCATTTAAGTGTGTTGAAGTTAATTTTGTCAACATGCATACAAATTTTGCGGGCCTTTCATATTAACTTGTTTGGGACACGTCCCACTTTTTGATGCAGTTTGTTTGGGTGGACAATATAAATATGTATATATATATATATATATATATATATATATATATATATATATATATATATATATATATATATATAATGTTGGGTTCTGGTGGTCATAGTGACAGAATTATGATGCTTGGCTGAAAACAGAAGTGCATTTGTTGATCTCCACGGCTTGCGAGACAAACATTTCTGTAATGAGGCCATAGAGGGCAGTATCCAGCAGCCCAGATAATAATCTGAGTCTATCTGAAGCACTACTGTGACCTATGACACAGTTCAGCCCTCATTAATATTCATACAGACTCCCGTTTGAGAGGGTCCGCTCTTTAGAGGTCTCACTGGCGGACATTGTTAGCTTTGGTCTGAGAAATGGGTTGTGGCGGTGAACCAACTCTAGCCCGAGTCATTCAGACCAGACTCATTATGACATAATCCCACATTAATCCCGCCCACTATTAATAGTCTGTGACAGTGGCTGTGATTCAGTCAGTGACCCCCAAAAGGTTAAACTGTTGAGAATAACTGGCTATAGTTTTTGCAAGTGGTCTCAAGCTGAGAAGATGACATGATTTGATCACATTTATATAAATTCAGAATAGCTTATTTGCTATTGTAAGTTACTAATAGTTTTTCAATTATCTGACTTTGGTTGCACTGCATGCCTTTGAATTTGATATATTGAAATATTATAACATCCATTCAAAGACATGCAGTGCAATCAAAATCAGATAATTAAAATAATAATAATAATAATTCAGGTTGTATAATGTAAGTACTTAAAAAAAAAAATTCTTGAAAATGGCATAAACATTTTTCAAAACCATATGAAACCAACATGACTATAAAGAATACATGTCTTGGTGTTTTAAACTGGATTAAACGAATAATATGGACATCTAATGCCATTGATCCATTTTACTTTTATGAGAGGATATTATTTCTAATATAAATGTGTTATCCATTTATATCTGATATTCCAACTGAATTAATCAATTTAATGTCTAAATTCATAACTACAGTAGATTGGCCTAGAATAGAATATGATGAAATATAATAGAAAATCAGTAAAAAAAAACACTAATAAAAAAGTAATTCTCTACAGGGCCATTTTTAGTTCGCACATATACAAATCTGGGCATTTTTGTCACTTTCACTGCCATTTTTGCCTCAAGCCCTGATTCATTTATTTGTCCCAAGCCTTATCTAGAGATCAGAATGTCATAGAGACTGGGGTCCTCACTCTTTTGAGTCAGACAAATGCCCTAGGAAACACCTAGCAATAGCCTATAGACGCCCAAGCACCACTAACATGTCTTCAGGAAGTGTAAAACATATTTAGTTCAGTCAACTCTTGGCGCTGACTAATGGTACTTTACATGCAATCTGCAAGCAATCACATCATTACCGCATGGCACAAGCTGATTGGCCTCTGCTGATCCTGCAGCCAATGAGATCGCTGGCTGAACATTTGAATAGTCTGGTTCAGTGTTTGCTGTGAGCGAGTTCCTCTGAACCCCTCCACCTCCCCAGCTCCACCTGCCTAGATCTGATACAGGTGATAACATTGCAGTAATCAATAACATGCAAAATATATTCCAAGAGTTGTCATGATTGAAATATAATTGCCATTAAGTTTAAGGGACTCATATAGAACAATGAATCTCCATCTCAGTTGTAAGTAAAAGCAGGCTCAAACTGCTCTGATGTGGGTACGGTTGTAAGGTCAGTGAGTTGGCACTAGAGGCTGATGCACTCTATCCCCTGACTCACTGTTTCCAGTAAGTTCCACTCGTCTCCTTCCCATCAACACATCCATTTCAGTTTATAGTGACCTCACTGCCATCAGTGCCAAAAAAAAAAAAAAGGAAAAACATGTCAGAAGCATCAAGCTGAGAAGAGTTGTTAGTGAGCAACTGGCCCAAATGCCCTGTCATCCTTCACGTTCCTCATCATACGCTCCGCAGATCCAGAGCATTCCTGACCGCTGAGGTTGTGAGCGGATCCGCCGGGCGTTGGTGAAGCAAGGCTTTTGTTTAGCGCCCAGGCGGGTGTGAGTCAGAGGCAGACAGAGGAACCTTTTACGGCGTCCCCTCGTGATGTCTTCCGCCAAAGGGGAGGAGAGTTACCACTGCATTGATATCAGAGCACAAAAGTCTTACTTCATCAACCAGACCCGACTCAAAGTCTTGAGTTACGCCGGGTCAACTGAGACTGTTGCACTTCATACTGCAGGTAGTACTGCGGTATTTACTGTACAACCGAGGTTTACGATTGTGTTCACACATCCTGAATGAATATGGTGTCAATCCTGTTTGGAAAAGAAAAATAATTATAAAATCGTTTAAGGAGCATTTGAAATACAGCTTGATAGATACATTGAAAGTGAAATGTGTGCAATGAATACTCATCCAGTCTGCCATTGTTTTGACAAACAGCTAATCCCAGCTACACAAGCCATTGGTTGAGTCATTAAATTGTAATGTTTGGCCCAGTCAAGCCACTATGATGGACAATCTGTTTGATTTACCTTGTGGTATATATATATATGGTATCTCATTGTCACTATGGATACATGTATTATTCAAGGCTATAGAGAGGAGAGTTCAGGAGATTGAATTTAATTATCTTTCCATACAGTCAGTGATCGTTTCTGTATGTGCAACCAAATTAAAAGATATATTGATATTTTTGTGGGAATTGTCAGGGTCAAAGATGTCAGGGTGAATCAACTGTCCAGATATAATGAAGAGAAAAGCCTTGTTAAAAGAATAACAAATTTTGAAAAGAAAACTTTATTAAAACCTTAGCAGTTTAGCTATAATCTTGTATTGTATTTCTTGATATTTAAAATATAGATATATATTTCACCAATATCAAAGTCATGTGGTACATAACAGGAAATAATATTATAGAGAGGACACTTGCTGATCATCATGTGTGTCACTCACATGTATTCAAGGTGCAAGGGAAAAAAATGATTACCTTTTACTTGATGGTTGTACATTTTTCAATAAATGAGTCAATAAATTGAATGTTTTCTTAAAAATGGTATACAACTTTTTTTTGATAACAATTTACAATTAGGTTTTTACTATTAACTAACTAGGTATTAACTAAAATGAACTAACAATGAGCAATACATCTGTTACAGTATTTGTTAATGTCAGTTAATAAAAATACAGCTGTTCATTGTTTGTTCATGTTAGTTCACAGTGCATTAACTAATGTTAACAAGATTTTAATAAAGTATTAGTAAATGTTGAAATTAACATTAACAAACATTAATAAATGCTGTGTAAGTGCAGTGCATTATTAGTTCATGCTAACTATTGTAAAGTGTTACCACTTGTTTAAAATACCATAATTTCAACTTTTCAACTAAAAACTTGGCACATGTCTTTTTAAGTAGTTTCCCCTTTATATTTGATACTCTTACACTTTTATAAGTAGCAAAATGGCCTGTGAATGCTGTTTCACGTTGACGTTAATGAATTTAAGTTGCTTCACCTTGTACAAACCTGGATTGATCGTGGCTGAACCAGTCGGCCATTTTTCTTGAAAGAAAGGCCAATTTTGAAAATGGCACCGCAAGTGCTTAAAACACTGATGTCTTTATCATTTGCAATCTAATTTTTGATTTGACGGGCGAGCTTAAATGTTATTGTGCCTCATTTCGGGGATGCATTTAAATGCAAGAATTATCCAGGCGAAATGTTGACTGATTATTAGCATGCGGCTAAATCTACGTGTGCTGTACTGTCAGGCTCTATCAGGGCAGCCACACAATGGCTACAGAGGGGAGCATCTGTCTGTAACGCGGGCCGCGCGAGCGTAATTTCACCAGTGGGCCGCTTTTGTGTGCGTGGATGAAGCCGAGAGAGAGAGAGAGAGAGAGAGAGAGAGAGAGTGCCGTGTCGGCAGGTGCATGCCACCAAATTACCGCCTGCAATTTGCATTTCCCTTCGCTAAGAAGCATGCCATTATCATATCAAAGGGAACTCACAGCAACGTCTAGTTTGGAGAGATGTGGCACTGCTTCAATTTGAGCAATTAATGCAGGATGAAGACACTTGTCATGCGTCCCAGAGTCCCGCTGCATCCATCTGCATTGTTCCTGGCTGTGGAAGACGAGGCATTCTCCGAGGATACACACACACACACACCTTCGTGCACACAGTGTATAGTCTTTTACTCAAACAGCCATCAGAAACAAATGGATTTGCATGATCTTTACCCAGACCCCTTTTCTCCACTCCGAGGCCTTGATATCTTTATACGCAAAGCGCCTTCCTTTGGTTTTATTTCATGAATAATGAAACCGATGAGTATCGCGTTAATGGCCTTGCGTGGTCTGAAACAAGTGCATTTCAGTATTCTATGAGCTTAATGAAGATATATTATGACTAGTTCCTCTTTGATACGCTCACGTTCGTCATTTCCCGTCACGTTTTGCACTGAACGGCCGCCATCCTTCATTTGTTTTCCCGCGACTCTGACACGCTACGTGCAATTTATCTGCCGTTAAATTGGAAGTACGCCTCAATCAGGCCTATTATCACTCACCTCCTACCGTAAAGACACAGTCCGTCATTTAGCTTCTGAGGAAAATCTCCTTTTTTTCCCCCTTGCTCCCGGCGAATTGTTCTGAAGCACTCTACGTTTTCTTTGGGGCCGGCACTTACAAGATGGTATTAGTCACAGCTGTTCACTGTGATTTCCATTCCTTCTCTGGCGCAGGAGGGCTTGCCAAGTGTCTTCGAGAGCCTCTTCCCATTCATCCGAACCTCCTGTCAGATCGCTGCCTTATTTCTATGACAGTCAGCTGTTCCTAACCAGCACTAAATTGAATTTGATGGAGCAGTTTTTTGGATTCCCTTCCAAAAGCTTCCTGAACATAATTCTTGATAATGCATCATACGTGTGGCATATTAAAATGGTTGTGCATTGGTTATTAAGGGTTACTGAGGCAAAATGAATTGTGGGAAATCCTACACTGTAAAACATGATTGTGTTTTTTTAACGGTAAAAGACTGTAAAAATGCTACGGTGAAAAACTGTTAATTGGTTAACAGAAAGTTTACGTACTATATACGGTTAATAACTGTAATCTAATTTTACTGTAAAATACCATTCAATTTACAGCTTTTGGAAGTGAAAAAGAACAAGTCATTGTATAATTTACAGTAAAAAAACGTAAATTTACATTCCCACAATTTTGTGTATTAAAACAGATTTTAGTATTACAATAGATCTGTAAAGTATCGTTACATCAGATAATGAATTACGTTTTTTTTTTTTTTTACTGTAAATTTACCTAAAGTCTGTAAAACCTAAAATGTTGCTGCCATATTTTTCACGGTAAATTTCTGGCAACCACAGCTGGCAGTTTTTTTTACCGTAAATTTAATGGAATTTATTTTAGCCTATTTGCAGCCTAAGAAATGCATTTAGGGTTTTATGATGTCAAAACAAATATATCTTGAGCTAATGGACCATCTCTGCTGCCGTTCACTTGGTATAACGGTCAACTTCTTCCGTCAAAAGACGACGGGGTTGGGCGTTCTCTCAAACAAGATGTAAGATGACTGGAAGAATAGTTTATTTGTCGCTCCTTGGGTCTCCGTGATTGCTTGTCACAAATGGCATTTTCTGAACTTAACCACGCGGGGAGCCCCCCAACTTTTCCATATGATTCCCGTCTTCCCCCTGGCCTTATCTTCCTCTCTCCTTCCTTCTTTTCCTGTGGGTTCACAACGATCCTTGATGTTTGTGACAGGCCACGATAGGTGGAAACCCTTATCGCCGCGGGGTTCGGAGGCCTTGCTAAATTGAAAATTGCAAATGAAATCCGTGGGGTTTAAATTCATCAGCTATTATGCCAGATGACCTTTGGCAGCTGCTGATAAAACTGAACGAATGTTAGCTGTGATCCAATTTTCAACACTATCCACTCCTTTGACTTCATTCACAGTCAGACAGCCGACTCACAGGAAGTGAAAATGATAGGGTTTCAAGAGCGCGCCATTGTGTTGCAGATTAAGATTTTTTCTTCCTATTTGCTGGGGTTGGCCTTGTGGTACGCCTGTCTGGTATTCCGCCATTGTCCAATCAGTTTCAATATCTGCTCCCGAGGACATGCAAGTCGCCCTCCTCAGATAAACACTTACGGCGGGAATGTTGGACTTAATAGTTTCGCCTCAGAGGCGATGGTGGTCACTGTGTAGCGAGATCGACTGGCACATGTTCGCTTAATCTGACAGTCTTATGGCATGTGGAAGTCTCTTCTCTCCTGAATCCGGGATGTTCTTGCCCTTTTCCTACATGTCATCTCCCGGCTATTAATTTTCCACGGGTTTGACAGAAACCGCGTGATGTGTTACTAGGATGCACTGAAAATAATTCCCGGCCACAGAAGAATGACTTTATTATTTAAATAGAATAGAAAAGAATACAATGTGAAACAAAAACACAGCATAATAGAGGAGAGCATTATAAAACAGAACAGAATAGAATAAGGGACAAAAAAATACAACCACAACAGACTAGTGGAATTGAATCGAAAAATACACTCAAGAATATCTTAGAATAACATTGGAATAGAATGCATAGTAGAAAATTATAAAATAATGCATAGCAGAATAGAATGAAACACAGCAAATAGAACGCAATAGAATAAAAACTAGCCCAGAAGAACAACATAGAATGAAGTGTTTTATAAACTGAATGGAATATTGAAGTATCAAATAAGAACAGAACAGAACAGAAGCATAGCAGAATAGAATGAAACACAGCAAATAGAACGCAATAGAATAGAATCTAGCCCAGAGGAACAAAATAGAATGAAGTGTTGTTTAAATAGAATGGAATATAGACATATCAAATAAGAACAGAACAGAAGCAAAGCAGAATAGAATAAAACACAGCAAAAAAGAACGCAATAGAATAGAAACTAGCCCAGAGGAACAACATAGAATGAAGTGTTGTTTAAATAGAATGGAATATAGACATATCAAATAAGAACAGAACAGAACAGAAGCATAGCAGAATAGAATAAAACACAGCAAATAGAACGCAATACAATAAAAAGTAGCCCAGAAGAACAACATAGAATGAAGTGTTTTATAAACTGAATGGAATATTGAAGTATCAAATAAGAACAGAACAGAAGCAAAGCAGAATAGAATAAAACACAGCAAAATAGAACACAATAGAATAGAAACTAGCCCAGAGGAACAAAATAGAATGAAGTGTTGTTTAAATAGAATGGAATATAGACGTATCAAATAAGAACAGAACAGAACAGAAGCATAGCAGAATAGAATAAAACACAGCAAATAGAACGCAATAGAATAGAAACTAGCCTAGAAGAACACCATAGAATGAAGTGCTGTTTAAATAGAATGGAATATTGAAGTATCAAATAAGAACAGAACAGAAGCATAGCAGAATAGAATAAAGCACAGCAAAACAGAACATCATAAAATGGAAACTAGTCCAGAAGAACAAAATAGAATTAAGTGTTATATAAACAGAATGGATTATAGAAGTATCAAATAAGAACAGAAGCACAGCAGAACAGAATAAAACACAGCAAAATAGAAGACAATAGAATAGAAATTAGCCCAGAAGAAGAAAAATCGAATGAGGGCAGAACAAAAGCACATTAGAATATAATAAAACAGCAGGATAGAATAGAATAAATCACAACAGTATAGAACAATGCACAGCAGAAAATACAGCACATAATAGAATAAAGCACAACATAATAAAACAAGGTGAAACAGACTAGAGTGGAATTAAATAGAATAATACACTGAAGAATATAATAGAATAATGTGTTGCAGAGAATAAAATAACAGAATAGAATAGAGTGCAACAGACTAGAGTAGAATTGAATAAAATAATACATTGAAGAATATAATAGATAACAACAGAATCGAATAATGCAAAGTAGACAATTAGCCTATAAAATAAACCACAGCAAAATAGAGCACAATAGAACAGAAATCTGTCCTGAAGAACTAAATAGAATAAAGTATCATAGTACAACAGAACCTTATCAAAGGAGAACTGACCACATGCACAGTAGTATAGATTAGAATAAAACACACCAGAATAGAATAGAGTAGAATAGAATGAAGCGTGACATCACAAAAGCCTATAATAGAATAAAACAGCAGATACATAGAACAGAATAGAATAGTGCATTGCAGAATAGAATACAAAATGGAGTATAACAGAAACAGAAAACAAAGCATACAAATATAGTAGAATAGAATTAAACAATAGAATAGACTGTGATGGTGCTACTGTTTATACTTGAACTTGCTCTATTAATTGTGTTTATATTTTATATTACGAAATAAATAAATGTTGTTGTTTTTTTATGTGTTGCTCATTTGTTGTTATTATAGACTGTTTATGTTTTCAACAATTGCTGCTCTTTTTCTGATGT
>CM040825.1:8760615-8813115 GCA_022828995.1 Vimba vimba | reverse complement strand
TAGTGCACCTTCTGCCATTAACCATGTTGAACATAGTAAATGTTTGAACAAGTGACAGATTTTATCAGCAGCTTCCGGGTCTATTTATAATGTAGGGGGCGGAGCTTCAGATTCTAGAGAGCATTTGATTGGACAGAAAATCTGATGAGAAACTGAAGTGCAGAGCAATGTCATCAAAATCATGATCCATGATGGTGGAAGTGAGAGACTGTAAGGTTTGAATATATAGAGAACAGCCAAAATAATACTAAAAGCCAAATAATTTTGATTTCATGGGGACTTTAAGGCCCCGATATACTTCGAAGAATGAACTGATGTAACGTAATTTCAAACAAAATCAGCCCAAAACGAAGTTTGTTTGGAATTCATTTCAGGAGTTTGAAACGGCTGGTAAACACCTCCGAACTACCATTGGTCCGTGACGATGATGTAATAGGTGGGTGTGGCTCTGAGGCTCCGCCTTCTTTCACAGTTCATTTCTCCTGTTCAGTCCGAGACGTCCGCGAGTGAAAACATGAAACACTGTAGAGCTGCTTTATAGTAGAAATTAAGTTGTACTTCTGATGAAACGAGACACTGTCACTGTTTTTCTTGGTTAATACGATAAAGCAGCTTGATTTTAACCTACTGTATTTATTGTTTAAAGTGAAATATAAATAAACATGACGTGACTTTACTAGAGTGCCGTAGAGCTTGTGCAAACAGATTCACGATGCCATGATCAGTTGCTTTTCTAACGCTTTATTAAAACGCTTGCTGTTTTCTCATTTTTGTTGTGTTTTTATGTTGTTATTGAGAGGAAGGCGTGCAGCACAGATTTACATGTTCATCTAACCGTTGCTCTCAGCATTATGGGCGGCGTCAGGATGTTCACTAACAGTATATCGCTAGTCACGTATTTCGAACTTCGTTTTACACGACAATGGCATTTTGGGGTCTGAAAACTTTTGAGAACGAGATTCAAAGTGCAAGTTTTTGAGATCTTTTCCATTTTTAGTGCATCGTTGTCGTGTAAACAACTTAATGTACTGTGAAAACATGAACAAATCTTTCTTAATAAGTTACTCAGTGAAATGCCACATTCTTTAAAGGCCTTCAGCGCCCTCATGTTTAGCAACGGCTCATTCGCTCTGTGTGGCAATATTGGGATTGGAGCTTGATCTTGTTCCAGCTGGGATATTGCCTGTCATAGGGGCCGTGCGGATGGACTCCTCTGTTCCCAGCTGTGGTCCGTCTTCAGATTCCTGGCCTGTTTTCACTTGATCACGCTAAGATTGAGCGTTTGTCTTTGATCAGATCTGTCAGCCGTAATCAGTCTCATTGTACATCCATGACCTGTCACTAGGGGCGTCTGAACTCTGCCACGGAAGCGCGTTTAGTTGGGAACTAGTCAAAATATAATTCTTTGCTTTATTGTACAACTCTTTGATACTTCATTTGTTTGAGTATTTTGTTGGAAGGGTGTTTGCTGGAGTATTTCCTACATGGCAGGTCATCGTTTGAAGTAGCGGTGGGCGGTGTGGTGTATAATGTAATTATTGTAATTATGGTAAAAAACCCTTGTGGAAAACAAGTGTGTATTGTATAGAATTTGCACTTGTTGTAGTGTACTTAAAATAATAATAATAATTTAAAAATTCTTGCATAGTGTACAGTTTTTGACTATGATTCTTAACAGACTTGATGCCAAATTTAATGTTTTACTTTAAAGTACTTTTAATGATTAGGTTGTACACAGTAAAAATAGTTAAATATTTGGGTTAAATATGGACAATCCCAAACATAACCCAACCTGTTTGTCCATATTTGACCCAAACATAGTCATTTTGATGTGTTGACTAACATACTAAAGCAGCTGTGAAGCACTTGTTTATAATTTTTACTGTAGAGTGTCATTCAATAGTTTGTAAGTTAATATATTTTAAATGTACTAAATGGCAGCTTCATCTTTACAAATGTGTAATTACAACTGTATTTGAATACATGACATACAAGTTTCAAAAGAAATGTATAAAATTAAAAATATATAAATATTTTAGTTTAGTCTACAATAAATGTTCATTGGTATATTCAGCAGTAACTTTAACAATATTTCCGTACAGTCGAAGTAATTATATATTAATACATATAAATATGCACTTAAGTCCTACTTAAGTAGGTCAAAAAACACTCTAAAGTTCCACTAATTACATTTAACATAAATTCTAATTATAATACATTTTCATTTAATTTCAACTGACAAGCAATTAAGTGTCCAAAAACATTACACTCAGTTTGCACTTAAGTATATTCTTTTATTATTTCTATAAGTACTCTTTTTAGAAGTATGCTTAAGTGTACTTCTTTTTCACACGGGTGTGTATCAAAAATATAGCTGTTTTTACTGGAAATTCAATCATATTAGTTTAGTGTCCAACTATTAACTAGTTGCTTATTATCATGCATATTACTCTGATATTGGTTGTTTATTAGTACTTATAAAGCACATATTAATGTCTTATTCTGCATAACAATATTCAACATCCCTTAATCCACTCAATACCTAAACTTAACAATTACTTTACTAACTATTAATAAGCAGTAATTAGGAGTTTTTTTGAGGCCAAAGGGTTACACTTTATTTTAAGGTGTCATTGTTACTGTGTAATTATATATTTAAGTACTGAGTAATATTAATCAACTACATGTACTTACTATAGGGTTAGGGTAGGATTTGGTTGAGGGTTAGTTGCATGTAATTATGCATAATTTACTGTTATTACTATGGTAAGTACATGTAACATATGTAACAAGGACACTGTAAAATAAAGTGTTACCCAAAAGTCATAGTTAATAGTTAGTTAATAGTGAGAATTGGACCCTAATCTAAAGTGTGACCTTAAATACTTTAAAATTAAAGTGCAGGTCATCTTGTTTTCTTTTTTCTTTTTTAATGTGAAACCTGATGGACTTGAACCAAAAGTTAACATTATTCAAATTAATGAAAAGTCTGTCATCAGAACAAAACTTTTAAAACGTATGACCCTCAAAACAGTAGTATATAGCCATAAATATATCCAACATATGCACACTTGTGACTGCACATTGCATCAGTTAAGTTAGTATATTAATCTGCAGTAACCAGTTACACATGTGCCAAGCTCTTATAAATGTACTCTGTATTCATGTTGGTTTGTTATGTATATGACAAAAAAAAAAAAAAAAAACCTTGTATACTATTTTAAAGAAAAATGTAAATTTAATGTCTCTAAAAATGTCATGTGGTATAACCATCATGTATATTTTCTAAATATCTTCAAAACGTTTTTTGTTGTTGTTGTTTTTGTTGTTTTTTATATATCACGAATTTCAAGTGTTTGGGAGTCGCACCATATGACACTTTACAACCTGACCTAATCTTGTCTTAAAAAGGTCCAATTATGTAATATTATGTAAGATTTGACACACAGTCATGAGGGTCTGCAATTATGACATAATTTCTGTTTCTGCATGTTGTTTGCACCACATGACTTTTATTAAGAGGACAAATAATGTTTACTTTATTTGGTTGCACTTTATTTTAAGGTGTCCATGTTACAGTGTAATTATACATTTAAATACAGAGTAATATTCATTAACTACATGTAATTACTATAGAGGGTTAGGTTAGTTGCATGTAATTATGCATCCTTTATAATTATTACTCGTAACTTGTAACTGTAACAAGGACAAAGTGTTACCAATTCGTTATTTTCTTCATTATAAAATTAGGATGGTTGTACCGCCCTGACATTGTTTACTTTATGTCCCACAAAAAATCTGTAAAGATATTCTTTTAAGTCAGAAACTGAGAATCATATCACTTTGACCCACACTATGTTTACTCAAGCAATGTGTGAAACTAAATAACTCTTTTACACCGTAAAAAAAAAAAAAAAAAAAAAAAAAATGCTGCCTTAAATTTTTAAGTACAATCAACTTGGATGTTTAAGTCATTTCAACTTAAATTATATTAAACTGACTTTAAAAAAATGAATCTTTTATAACTATAAGTTTGCTTAACTTATTTTGATGAGATAAAGCAATGTAAAAACATGTTATCATAACTTATTGATTATATAATATTTTACAGTGTACTACTGTAAAATCGCTTTCACAATAGGTGTCAAATTCTTTACATCAACTTCTGAAAGATTCCAAAATACTGTTGTCCATATTGTGGTCATCTAACACCAATCAAGACCTTAGTTCTTTTGTAAAACCTTGTTAGTTATTCCCTAGATATTAAGGCCTTTGTGTCCAAAGCACAGTCTGACTTTCAAGGAGTCTCGTTCGTGTTGATGTCGTGAGGAGTGCCATTGTTAGGAAACAAGCTCTTTAAATGTGCTAAATTCTTCAGCCCCCAAAGGTAGAACACACACCTCTCTTTGTGATGCAGCAATGCCGGGGAATATTGAGCCGAGGTGCCAACCGCTCCACAGTGCTTTTCAGATGGCCCGGCACAAAGGCTTTCCTCACAGCATGACCCAACAATGGCAGTAACGGACCTTTTTGCTGTGCTAATGTGGGCCGAACTGTCATGCAGATCTACGTACAACTGCTTCTCTCCACCCTGCATCAAAACCTTCTTTTGTTTTAAACTCGTAGCTTTGGGGGTAATTCAGCTAATGGCTTGACAGGTTCTCACTCCGAGGGAGATTAGGAAGTCTTTGGCGGCTTCTGCGGTGACTTAGCACTGCAACAATTTGTACTAATTAGGATCCATAGAAAAAAAGCCCAAAGCTAATATGGGATTGGCTAAGCATCTTAACTTTATTACTGGTTTGTGCTCTGCTGATAATAACACAACAACGGTGTACGACAAAAAAAAGAAAAGAAAAAAAAAGGAATTGTGGAGAGGAAATGGTGCTTTGTTAGTTGTAGAGATTTTCACAGAGATTACATCAATCCACATGTAACTTAAATTAATTAATATGTTTTTGGTGAGTCACACCACATGACATTTTACAATCTAACAATCTAATATGCCATGTCAAAAATGGTCAAATACTATAATTTATGACTTTTTTGGCAGATAAAATATTAACTATTAAAATATTTTTAAATGAAAACATATGATTATGTTTTTGGTGAGTCGCACCACATGACATTTTACTGCCTAATTTGCTGTGTCAGATAAAAGGTCAAATACTATAATTTATTACTTTTAGGCAGACAAAATATTAAATATGAGAATATTTTTAAATTAATAAATATCATGTTTTTGGTGAATTGCACCACTATAATTTATGACTTTTTGCCAGACACATTTTAATGGGGTTTCGTTTGAAAGAACTGAATGAGGATTTGACATTTGACGATTTTACATCAACTTGACATTTTTTACTTTAAACCCACAAAAAAACCCCATCTACATATGAATTTTAATCCAGAAATTAAAAACATGCTCAGTATACACTCAAACAATAGATCATTGAAAGTTTATTATGTATTTGCATCTTATTTTATTTAATCATATTTTCAATATCTATTTATTCAAATTTATTACAATTACAATTGCATAAATCTCTTACATTTGAAGCAACTAAGGGTCTGTTTACACGACTCTGTTTTGAACTAAAAACGTAAAGCTTTTTATGCATTTTGGTCTTTCATTTACACGACAACGGTGTTTTGGGGGCCTACACAAAGGTTTGAAAACGAGTTTCAAAGTGCAAGTTTTTGAAAATGATACCGTTATCGTCTCCTTGTAAACTACTAAAACATGAATTTGTGAAAACGCGAACATCACGCGTGTTATATTACGTGTTCAGTCTATAGTGTTTCTTTACAAAGTGACGTCGCCACCTACTGGCCTGGCAGGAATAATACAGCGTTTTCAGCCGTTTTCACGGATCCGTGTGAACGAGGATTGTTTTGACAACGTTGTCGTCTCTACATGAAAAACACAAAGAAATTTTGTCTCTGTTTTTAGAACATCGTTTTCGTGTAGACATACCCTAATTTTTTTCCCTTTAAAAGTATTGACATTGGTTGAATCAATAGACTGAATGATTAATATATAAACCTGTTTATTGTGTATTTAAAACATTCGATTTATTAGTGCCATTCCATTAGTGCCATTCCATAAATATCATTTTTATATAATTTGTGCATGACTGACAAATATTCATCACATTAATTTATTAGTTTATGGTTAAAATTTGTAATCCAAATGACTTGAAATTTTATATAGCCTAATTCAAATGCACAAAAATATATTTTTGAGTGTAGAAGTGGTGTAATGAATGTATTTTATGTATAAATTGTGACTTAAATAATGTAGCTGAGGAAAACTCCATATGTTTCATCCTCACATTTAGTCCAGAATTATTCATATACGATTATATTTTTTATTAATATTTTGAATTCACTTTTTTATTCTTTCGTAATTTTGTCGTGTGTTTTGTAGTAGTTGTTTTTTATTTATTTATTTTTTATTTATTTTTTTGTGATGTTTATTGATAGTTTAGGTTTTATTTTATTTTATTTCAGTTTTAGTTGTAGTTAAAAAAAAAATCAAATGTATTTATTTGTATTTTCCAGTTTATTTGCAGACTTGAACTTATTAAAGTTAGTTGCAAATAAACATTTCTTTCAAGGCAACTTTTCTTTACTTAATTTTTTTAGCTAATATTTCAGCTTTATTTTAATGATCAAAAATGTCTTTAATAGTCTTAGTTGACAGTTAACAATAATAACAATGATCCTCTCGCAAAGGCTTTTCGCTAAGATTTATTCATCAAGAAAGATGGTAAAACGATTGCGCAACAATCTCAATGTAAAAATGTAAGATTTCAAAAGTCAAAGATTTCAGCATTTTGAAGTTTCTCATGAATCCAGCTAATGGTTGTGTGTTTAGTGTGTCGTGCACTTTCGCCTCAGGGCCAGTATTAGCAGCTCATTAAAGCAGCACTTCCTCCAGCTTTAGGGCCGAGCACGGGGAGCGACCCGAGGAGATCTCCCCTGCTGAGGCCGGCGAGAGACCTCACACCTCCCCGGGGAGGGTTTTATGTTGCGTTCACTCACCGGGGTGTGAAGAGACTCTTGCAGAGCTTCTGTTTAACAGCAGGAGTCTGTGTTTACTCTTCAGCAGAGCAGAGACACCTCTACTAGTGTTTCTCTTTCAGCCGAGACCCTTCACTCACTTATAATGACTTTACAGTTATTACTGATGGAGATGAACAATAATGGAGTGTGTATCTCGTCTATCCATCCATCCATCCATCCATCCATCCATCCATCCATCCATCCATCCATCCATCCATCCATCCATCCATCCATCCATCCATCCATCCATCCATCCATCCATCCATCCATCCATCCATCCATCCATCTATCTATCTATCTATCTATCTATCTATCTATCTATCTATCTATCTATCTATCTATCTATCTATCTATCTATCTATCTATCTATCTATCAGTCTGTCCATCTATCTATCTATCTATCTATCTATCTATCTATCTATCTATCTATCTATCTATCTATCTATCTATCTATCTATCTATCTATCTATCAGTCTATCTATCTATCTATCTATCTATCTATCTATCTATCTATCTATCTATCTATCTATCTATCTATCTATCTATCTATCAGTCTGTCTGTCTGTCTGTCTGTCTGTCTGTCTGTCTGTCTATCTATCTATCTATCTATCTATCTATCTATCTATCTATCTATCTATCTATCTATCTATCTATCTATCTATCTATCTATCTATCTATCTATCTATCTATCTATCTATCTATCTATCTATCTATCTATCTATCTATCTATCTATCTATCTCTGTCTGTCTGAAATGTTTCAAATAAATTATGTTCTTTTTAACTCTCTATTCACCAAAGAATTCTGGAAAAGTTGTCACTGTTAACACACAAAAAACTATTAAGTGACACAACTGTTTTCAACATTGATAATGATAAGAAATGTTTCTAAAGCAGCAACAGTTTTTTCTGTTAGTGCCACAGAAAAAAAATGCATTTTAAAATGTACAAAAAATAGAGAACAGTTATTTTAAATGGTAAAAAAATATTTTACAATATAACTGTATTTTTTATCTGGGTGAGCATAAGAGTCTTCTAATATAATGTTCTGTGTATGAACAGGATTTCAGTGGTCTATAGTTACACAGTTGTGTAAGGCATCTTTAAATGGAGAAATCACCAGTGTACTGTTTTCAAATGTAAAATTGTAATGGCAGTTCAATATTTTGTTGTCACTTGCAGTCAGCCACATGTTAACCTGTATAATAATTCAATATTGCTAATTATTTCCATTACTACAAATACTATGATTGTCATCTGTTTAGATAAAGTTTTGATGAATTGATTAGCCGGAGCACCTTCTGCCTGTCTGACCACACCACGTTATCTGAGACAATGATCTCGACATGCTAATCACACAATGTTTTTGTGCTGGAAGTCTTGACGTAAGTGATGAATGATGTTCAGATTCCCGCTGGGTGAAACAAAAGCAGGACTCCTGCCTCACCTTGTCGAGCGGCTTGTTTGGACTAGAGGCTTAAAGGGAGGTGTCAAAGTGTGTCTCTCAACTGTAAGAAGCTTTCCTCTGGAGCAGCAGGGCCCTCGTTCACACACACACACACACACACACACACACACACACACACACACACACACACACACACACACACACACACACACACACACACACACACACACACACACACACAGATACTAACCTGTCCATTTCATTATACACATTTACACATATTTTACTGTCTAAACATTTTGAAGAGTTAGGAGGGAACATAATATCGAAAATAGTTCAGATTTGGGTTGGGAGCTAATGCTAAGTAGCTACGTTTTGTTAATGTAAGTGCGGTTATGTAACTATTAGAAAATAATGATATGGTTTATACAAGTTTAATTTTCAGTAGTGATGTTTTCATTAGTATTTGATGTACATGTATGCATTGAGCAGATGCTTTTATCAAAAGTGCATTTAAATCATACATTTTACCAATATGCGTGTTGCCTGGGAATCAAACACTTGTTGTCACAATGTTCTTGCAACTGACCTACATGAATATAAAAAGGCAATCTATGTATGAGAAGCTATGCTATATTGTGAATATGACATGTTGTGGCGTCTGTTAGGTTTGACATGCATTTAATATTTATAGATATGATTATTATTGTATAAACTAGCACAACCATTTTCAACACTGAAAATGATAAGAAATGGTTCTTGAGCAGAACATCTTGATTTCTGAAGGATCATGTGACAATGAAAATTGCACAAGAATAAATGTTTTCCTCAATTGTAATAAAATTTCATGATATTAGTGTTTTTACTGTATTTTTTATTCAAATAAATGCAGCCTTGGTGCAAAAAAATCTTACATTACGGTAGTGTATATTATAAATATAATATTTTTCCTATAATCTGGTGCCTTAAATTCTTTTAAAATAAATAAAAAAAATGTGCTAAAACTATTAATATGTGCAAAGTGACGTTTCATCACTGGTAAAACAGGTTGTTGGTTATGCAAGGAATTTATTCATATGGAATTATGTTTCTTTATATATTCATGATCCTTTTCCATGACCCAATGAACTAAGGTTAAACTGCAGCAAATTTTATTTTGTTTCCGACATCAAATCCTCTGGTCATGCTCATGAAGGTTTAGTTTTACAGTATTTAGTGAATGTGAAAAGAAGGAGGATCAAACGGCTTATACCTGACCTAAGGTCAAGGAATGGGACTTGACCTCTGACTCATCAGCCTGTTGATGGGCGGTCTTGAGCCGGACCATATGTAAAAACAAATGCTTTTAAATCAGAACAACCTTGACATTAGAGTCAGGTTTCATGATTCTCCCTTTATCATATTATACCACATTAAATCATAATGTGGTTTCACGACCATTACAACAATATAAATGTGTGTTTGCGGACTAGAGTGCATTATGCATGAATTGAAATGAGAAGAAAAAAAAAAAAAAGAGATGGAGGACGATTTCCATGGAAATGTGAAGCAGCAATTTGAGTCTAAAAATAGCTTCATTTCCATGACCAGATCCTGAGACCTATTTATGTATTCACTGAGCGAATGAACAATTAAAGCGCACAGATTGGCACACGAGAGGTGGGAGCCAGCATGAGGTTTGTGTCAACACCGCTGGCGTCTCCTCTGCTCTTATCCAGTTGTTGATATCCATTTGAGTGTTCCCCACTGAGATCCATTAATAAAACATTGGAAAAACATCTCATCCTTCAGCGCAAAAGATAAAACAAATCAAAGATGTTTTGGAGGAAGAGCACATTATCTAATCTGAATATCATCATGTTCAATCACGTTCAGTGTTTTTTGCCTTTTGCTGATGTGGATATAGTAAGAGTAATGATAAAATCGTGAATTTATTTCACTAGCTTTCATTGGGTTGAAAGGGCAGAAGAGATGGGGTAGCTCTCTGAGACTTGAGAAAGTCTTTGCTTTGAGCCGAAGTCTGTTCCGCCGTCCGTCGGGACGTGCAGGTCACTTTGAGAGGCTTTAAATATGTTGGCCACATTAGCTCCTCTGTTTCAGTAATGCGCTTAAATGTTGGACGGCGAGTATAGAAGCCCCTCTTCCACTGCCGTTAGTGAATAGGCTACTCTTTCCCAAAGTTGATGCCTTCTTGGTTGGGTCCCATCTGCTGCGATTGAAAGGCCTTGAAAAGGGTTTTCTTTTTGGATTGTTCCCATATCTCTTGTTGGCAGCTGAGTTCTCTGGGCAGACACACAGGCCCTAGACTTCCCCTCCCATTTCATTCTTACTTTCTCAGGCCTTTCAGGAAGGCAGGCTTAGGAAAAAGGAGGAATAAAAAAAATGCTCGCCACATTTGGAAAGGAAGGCCTCATCTGAGCTTTTTGTGTGATTGGTTATTTTCAAGGGGTGAAGATTCATATGGATGGCAGAAAGTGTGTTTGCGTGAACCTCAAATCCTTGAGTCCTTGGAAATCAGAAATGGAATCTATTCACAAAGAACACCGTTGTCCAATTAGCATTTAACATAAAAACCCTTGGGGTACACGTACACCAATGGACAGCTCTCCCCCGTTTGCTTCTACACGCTGTTTATATGGAATGAATTACAATTCATTAAGAAGCTTGACTAGAAGAACCCCCTCCCAGGGTTGGTTGGAGTGTCCCAGCTCATATTCAGATATGTCTTATCTGTTCTTCTCAAGCCTCTCTGTTTTCAATGCAAATAATGGTCGTGGTTCTGCAGAATGGCAGTCCTGCCCGGGTACCATCCCTCATTCAAGAGCTTTTGTGCCGCACCATTTAAAGAAGCTGTCAAGTTCTTTCTGCACTTGGCAGGGAAGGCCAAATCTACAGTGCCACAGAACTGGCAAAAAGGAAACTTTTTTTTTTGTTTGCTTGCCATTGTATAGGGCTGAGTGAAGGGGAATTTTAGCAACATGTAATTTACTCTTGAGGCTTTTACAGTACGTCGCTTTAGTGATGGTAATTTCTGCCTTTGTAGGTATGAAAGGATAACCATCAATCAGTTGTCAATTGGTCAATTGCCGAAGTGATGAAAAGGAAGGGCTTGAACAATTCCCCCTCTTTGGCTACCTAGAGGACTCAGAGTGTGGGGGGAAATATGGCAACTGGATGGATTAAGAGCGTGGATCAGGATCACAGGTACAGACCTGGTAAGACTTTAAACTCTAAACGGTTATTGATATTATTGAAGAGACTGTTGAAACGTTTAAACCAAGGGAAACTGTATTTTAGTTGACCACCTTTAGCCTTAATGGCTTCCAAGTTGATTAATGTTTACAGCAGTTTTACTTAACATTTCTATATTCAATAGCAATTAGCCTCCTGTGGATTTAACTTTGAATAGTCTCTCGGAGATGTACGAAACAATACTAGATTGTTAAGTGCATAGATTGTTCAATTGCATATTTTACAGTTGGATTGTGAAAAGTGAGGAAACTGCTGAACTTTTTTCCGACATCCATTCAGGAGTTAGTTGTAGAGCCGTGGATTTGTAGTGTCTATTTGAATCCCTCCCTTCAAAGAAAATCGTGTTGATTGTGTAGTCTGCTACAATGCGAAAAACATCCTGCCTCCAGGCAAACCTACCCCCCCCCCCCAGCAACACTCTTCTCATCCACTTCCACTGATATTGATTTTGGTTTACATCTAGCATCGTCTGCAAGCTGAATGAACAGGATTACAGGCCGCGGAAAAGCGTGAGATATCATCAGCTTGTGATCCAGCCCGTGGTTTCCTAGCTACCGTATTGTCTATTCTGTTCCGCTATGTGAAAAATGTTGAATATCAACAATGGGTTTCAGTGCTGTATTGTTGAGTTTTGTATGAACTAATCTTGCTTCACTAAAAAAGACCTACAGCTTGGACAAAAGTCTATAGCCAGTGCATTCCTAGCTCCCCTTACACAGAGACAGACACAGTCAGAGAGAAGACATGCTGGGTCTCAGCTCGGCTCTCTTCTGCGAGCAGGTGAAACGCTGGATATATAAATATATATATATATATGGGTCTCGGGCCTGCAGGAAAAGGCAGGCAGGGGAAAGCTAAAAGGCAAGGTAAGCTGACTCTTAGAAATTCATGGCAGTCTTTTTATCTTATGGCATATGTTTGGCCTTGTTCAGAAACTTTGTGCTCAGGTGGGATCGCGAATATTTATGTGTGGTGTGTGTGTGTGTGTGTGTGTCAGTCGGTGCATGTGGGGCGGCGTGTGAAAAGCTGCCAAAAGGAGCATGCTGGTTGTTTTGATTCGGAGACAGATCACGTATAACTTTGCCACCTGAGATGCAGTGAGTCTAGTCGGGATTAGGGACGCGTGATCCTTGCTAATGGCTCTTAGAGAGTCTCTGTGAATCCGCAGTGGTGTGTGAGGTGTGAACACCTGTAAACACACAGATCCATGCTGGTACCTTTATAACTCCTTGATTTGCAGGTGCCTCGGGTCACAGACTAAGGCACAGTATGTCTCTTGCCAAAAAGACGCACGTTAATTAGAAAGAATGCTACGTATGTACTTTGTTACTCTTGGCTGGCTGTTGTGTGCTTTCCGTCGCGCCTTTAGGATTAAACAATGCAACGCAAGAGATATTCGCCTGATGGGGGCGGGCTGTGTTGAGCTAAGGGATGTGTTAGCTTGAGTTATGCTAAAGATGCTGCAATTCTGCACTCTGACCTTTGTGAAGCAACTCATCAGGAATTTATTTTTATGGTTTGACTTCCTTTGATTAGGTGAACTTGGCAGATTCGACTAATCTTTTTGAACGCAAGCTTTTGGGGTTCATGGGGTTTGAAGCATTTGCTGGATTATTTTATCCAAAACGATTCAATATTCGAGCCACACTTTTCCCAGTATATGCACTCCCAAGGATTCAATGCATTGCTTAGCTTAGCACCTTGCTCAACCTGTTGAGCTACAAAACCCTATAGTTGTACTAGAGAAGATCTGAATTGCTGTGATGTCGGATTTGTTGGCTTTGAGCCACTCTGGAAGCATAACTCATTGCAAGGGTCTTCAGGAACATGAGAGCATTGACCACCCCATTTCCCACCCCACTACTGCCCTCTTTCTTTCCCTCCGCTACCTGCTCGTCCGCACGTCTGATCTCCTCCGCTGAGCGCTCATGTCTGAAGTTCCCCCATACCCATCATTGTCAGTCAATTATAGGCTGGAACTGAACTAGAAAATCAGGTACAATCTAGCAATTAGTACAAAGGGTTTCCACTGTAGTGTAAAGGCAGGGATGCAGGACCCCAGCGGCTGTAAAAAATGGCCTTGATTGCCCACGGACACTGGAGTTTAGTGCTGCTTGGGTACACCCTAAAGATGCTGCCTCCTGCCCCACGGCTCCGAGCCGCAGAGTAGCGCATGGCGGGGATCCTTTTCTGAGATCTCCTTTTGTGCGTGTGTGTTTTCGCCTCCCCTGCCTCTTCATTATCCATTTCTGCCATTACATGCACTCTAAGTGAGTGAACGCAACAAAAGCGCAAGTTGTCGGCTGTGCAAGGAAGCAACATCTCTGAAAAGGGAAGAGATGTTAATGTAGTACAGTGATGGTAAGCCTGGCGGACAGTAAATGCACCGTCTTTTATGTTTTTTTGCAAGTGTTGCGGTCTATAAAGCTTCATCGCGTTCTGTTTGGATGCCTGGTTTTAAAGGTAGACATTAAGTCAGGCTAAGAGCACATGTGGCCGTAAGCTCACAAGTGGAAAAAATCCAGCTCCAAGCGGCTGGGTGGTCGGAGACACCCACGACATGAAATGTATTATTTGAGTGTGGTTTTGAGCACATTGTGTTTGGGATACGGTTAACAATCGTGGTTTATTTAAAAAATAAATAAATAATGCCTGAAATAATGTCAATAGATCTTCTTGGAAAAAAAAAACCCCATAAAACATAGTAAACAATCTGATTATATTTTGGCAGTATTAAAGTGATTGATGATTAGGACAGCCAAATGGTTTGCAAATTGACACTTTCAAAGCAAATCGAATCATAATTGCAATGTTTTATGTCGCATTTACTTTCAACATATAATTCACAACATAAATTAAACAGTTTGCTGTTTAAGTTTCTCTCTGTTTACTTTTGCCTGACATTTTATTCTTCCTAATCTCATTGAGGTTTCTGATCAGCTTAATTGTGTAATTCAGTCACTTTGATCACAGGAATTACGTTAACTTCAAAACGGTTGTTTTGACTTGATTACAGAGCTTCAGAAAACATATTAATTCTTTTAAAGCCAGTGAAATCAAACACTTTTCTTAAATATCATGTTCATCCATTTTGCAAGAGTTTTTCTATTTATGTTTTGCTTTGGCTGAGAGCAGACTGTTTTTATTTAGTGTCTTTAACATATTTCAAAATATAACAACACAAATCATAGCATGCATTTTATTGAAGATATTTTGGGGTTTTTTAGACTTAAATGGGCTCTTGTCAGTATACAGCCAATAGCTGTTAATATTTAAAACAATTAATAATGTCTGCTTTGTAAGCGCACATGGCCGTGCCGCTCACAGAAGTGGTCAGGCCGGGGGGGGGTTTAGTACTGTGTGTCCATCCGTGTCTTCCGCTCTGGCTTGCTACTCTTCTGGCCTAAACTCCCAGGAACTGGCATTACTTTTCAGACACTTTTGTTTTCAACTTACCCCGTCCGTTCTTTTGAGCACTGTTGAACTGAAACCGCTAAATTAGCTGTTTGGCTTTGTGTCCCACTTGTTGGGATGTGAACATATGTCCACTCGGCTTAATATCAACGTGTCCTTGATGCTCTGTGGATGGGTGTCAGAAACATATGCGCCTCTTCTCCGACATCTGCTTGACTTCCCATTACCATTTCCCAGTTTATGGCCGAGAGCTGGTCAAACGAGCATCTTAATACTATTAATGGTATTGTACTGAAGGAGTTTATTGTAGGTAATCTAATCTAATCTACATACGCACAATTTAATCATTTAAAAAAATTTTTTTTTTTTTTTTTTTTGCCGATCGTTACCCTTTCAAAATCTGAATAAAACAGATTTCTTTGGGTCAAATTCGTGAACTCGCGGACTGTTCCCCTGTTTGGCCTGCGTTCAGTGCTCTGCTGTGAATGCTGGGAAGGCTCTGCTGTTGATATAATAGAGCAGATCTGCTTCAACTGAACACAATACAGTGTTAAGACCTGATCTGAGCTTCACTGTCACCGCCAAACGCTGCATATCAGAGAGCGCCACAGGAATACAGCCACGTCCAGCACTTCAGACCGTCCCCGATGAACAGGGGATAGGAATAGGATTAGAGGGGAAATCATATAAGCAGTTAATTGAACAACAATACCTTTATTCAGAGAATGTTGGATCAGAATCTGAGAGCTCCACAGTCCAAAAGTGCAATGCATTTTGTCATTGGACCCTTTAGAGTTTTTGAAATTATTTATTTTGTTACACAATTAAAATATAATTACATTTATAACGGTAATGCATGTTGTTATATTTACAAGAACATATTTACTTTTTATTTATGTTGTTCTGTATTACGCACTTGCATATGTAATTGCAATGTAATAAACAGATTTGAATTTTCAGTTACACTTTATTTGATGTCTTTGTTACTGTGTAATTATATATTTAACTACTAATTAAGTAATATTAATTAACTACATGTACTTACTATAGGGTTTGAATTAGGGGTTGGTTTAGGGTTAGTTGCATGTAATTATGCATAATGTATAGTTATTACTGTAGATTTATTGTAACACTTTATTTTATTTTGTCATTGTTACATGTAGTTACTATAGTAATAACTATAAATTATGTATAATTACAAGCAACTAACCCTAAACCAAACCAAACCAAACCAAACCCTAACCCTATAGTAAGTACATGTAGTTACTTAATATTACTCAGTATTTAAATGTATACTTACTGTAACAAAGACACCTTAAAATAAAGTGTTTTTTTTTTTTTTTTTTTTTTTTTTTTTTTACTTCACACTGAAAGAAATATTTGGTAAATATTTGATTTTTCATTAATTGTGTTGTTTCATGTGCTTAATCTAAATTTAATTAATCATAATTATAATAACGTGAACAAAAAAAAATATTTAGAAGTTGCTGATAATTTTATATTTAATACACGTTATTCATTAGTTATTGCACATACTTACATATGTAATTACAATGTAGTAAACACTAATTTAATCTTTTCGATTACACTTTATTTTGAGGTGTCATTGTTACAGTGTAATTATATTTAAGTACTGAGTAATAATAATGAACTACATGTACTTACTATAGGGTTAGGGTAGGATTAGGGTTTGGTTGAGGGTTAGTTGCATGTAATTATGCATAATTTACTGTTATTACTATGGTAAGTACATGTAACATATGTAACAAGTGTTACATAAAGTGTTCCCACATTTTCTTTAAAACAATGATCATACATGTCTTATCTGAGAGCATGATATTCCAAAAACGTTGCTGGGATAAAGCTTTTTCACTTGATATTGATCGAAATCATTTTGTTTATTAGTCCTTAATCAGTATGTATATAATCAATAAATGATAAATAAGAATAAATGTTTTCCTAGCACTTTTGTAGTCTGATTTGATGCCATCCTGTGTCACTCTAATATTTTTTAAATTGAAACATAGTCGATATTTACTGAAATGTAATGATTTTATTGTGCAGTGGTAATTGATACACATTTGTTTGCATGCCGAATGTAGGTGATAGGTGTGAGTGTGTGTGTGTGTGTGTGTGTGTGTGTGTGTGTGTGTGTGTGTGTGTGTGTGTGTGTGTGTGTGTGTGTGTGTGTGTGTGTGTGTGTGTGTGTGTGTGTGTGTGTGTGTGTGTGTGTGTGTGTGTGTGTGTGTGTGTGAGTGAGTGTGTGTTGTGGGATTACAGGGATTCCTCTGATGGTGAGTCCCCAGGGTAAGACCGCAGCACACTAGCTGTGTGTTCCCATATAATGAGGGTCAACAACAGTTGTTTAATTTAGCTTCCACAAAAGGGAAAAGAAACCACTGAGCTTTTCAAATCACAAAGACCGTGACTGTCGCCCAAATCAAGATGTATGGATTTGATTCATGTCAAGTCGGCATTCTGGGAAATATCCAGCGGGTCGAGCTTTTCCCAGAGTCAAAACAAGTAAATAGGACTTTTATCAAATTTTCAACGGTTAGTCAGAGAATGAGATAAAAAGGAGAATAATTTCTCTTGCAGAATTTCCCAAGTTTTGTGCTTTACTAATTCTATCAGATATTCTTTTTTTAATGTTATGTGATTTATATCATTATTGGTATGTGATATATATGTGTGCACATAATTATAGAAAGCGTTACAATCTGAAATGTCTGTCATGCAAAATATATAATACTCCTAAAAGAAAAGGTTCTGTGGGGTTCTATATAGAACCCTAGGGTTCTTGACTCAATTTTAAAGAACACTTAATGCCAAAAGGTTCTATGTGAAATGTTTTAAATCATTGCATAATACACTTTAATGTTCAACAGTTTATTTCTGTTTTTTTTTTGTTTGTTTTTTCTTCTAGTGATAAAGTGTTTGGGAGCTGTTTAATTCATCAAATTTAATTAGGATTAAAAATGAGTTTAAACAAAATTAATTATATTAAAACTAAACCCATAAAATGATCTATTTACAGAAAATGTTCTATTTATGATGGTGTATTTCTGATGTTCTATTTAAGTGTCTTTTAGGTTAAATATATAACCCTTTTCTTGGTATACATCATGTATACATTGTATACATGTATACATCAGATTTCCAAAAATTATGATTCAAATAAATAAATAAGTAAATCCACCTAGACCTGGATATTAGTATTCATTCATTCATTCATTCATTCATTCATTCATTCATTCATTCAAAGGATGCAAGACACAAGCAAGATACAATAACAATACGAAGCTTTAGACTTTGTTGGTAGCATTTTCGTTTCTGTGATGTCTAAGTAACACCCGAGTCTCAGTGTTGTCAGTTTAGCAGTTGAGTCTGTCTCTCTGCTGGTATTTATTTAAGGGGGGGAGATGATGTAGATGATGTATTTGTTTGTAGGGGGTTTCATGGGCTCTTTAGTGCTCGACTGAGAGGAAGACCTGCTGTAGTGATCCAGCCTGATGAAAAGTGAGGCTACCGCTGGGTGCTGAGAAAATGAGAGCCATTACTGGGCCAAAAACACTGTCATTTGGGTAAAGAATGAGCCAGCGAGGGTGCAGCCGGGCTGGGATACAGAGCTTGATGTTACAAAAGGGGGGCCAAGGGGGAGACGGCAATTTTACCTGGCAGGGCTTTGAGGTGCTTGCGAACCGCAGATGAGACTGTAATCAGAAGGCAAAGGCCTTCTCGAGCTTTGTGCCGAGGTGCTCAGAACTGTAACGAAAATGAGTCTGCAAAGCGAAACCATGTCCAAAGACTCTAGAGTCAATATCAATGCAGGACTCAAAAGAGGGCCCACTTTGGCTTTGGTTGGACACTGCAAATACAACAGTGCAATAAAGCTGGACTCAGTTATCAAAGAGAATTCTCCAGGATCCTCATTAATCATTAAAAATGTAATTTGATGCAATACATCATTTGAATATGTTTCATTATGATGATGATAATAATAAATATTGGCTATACTGAATGATTTCTTACAGTTGTGACATCTTATTAATAATAATAATAATGATAATAATATATATATATATATATTTTTAAATAATAATATATGAATAATAATTATAAAATAATATATAGTAGTAGTAGCAGCAGCAGTAATTATTATTAGAAGTAGTAGTAGTCATGGTGGTATTAATAATAATAATAATAATAATCATCATGAAATATATTATTAACAACAACTAATAATTTAGGGTAACAAATTGGTCAATTATTATTATTATTATTATTATTATTATTATTATTATTATTACTATTATTATTATTATTATTATTATTATTAGTAGTAGTAGTAGTAGTAGTAGTAGTAGCAGCAGCAGCAGCAGTATTATGATTATTATTATTATTATTATTAGTAGCAGTAGTAGTAGCAGCAGCAGCAGCAGCAGTATTAGTAGTAGTAGTAACAGCAACAACAGCATTATAATAATGATAATAATAATTATTATTATTAGTAGTAGTAGTAGTAGCAGCAGCAGCAGTATTATGCTTATTGTTATTAGTAGCAGCAGTATTATTATTATTAATAGTAGTAGTAGCAGCAGCAGTAGTAGTAGTATCAGTAGTAGTAGCAGCAGCAGCAGCAGCAGTAGTAGCAGCAGCAGTAGTAGTAGTAGCAGCAGAAGCAGTAGCAGTGGTAGCAGCAGTAGTAGTAGCAGCAGTGCAGCAGTAGCAGTAGTAGTAGTAGTAGTAGCAGCAGCAGTAGTAGTAGCAGCAGAAGCAATAGCAGCAGCAGTAGTAGTAGCAGCAGAAGCAGTAGCAGTGGTAGCAGCAGTAGTAGTAGCAGCAGTGCAGCAGTAGCAGTAGTAGTAGTAGTAGTAGCAGCAGCAGTAGTAGTAGCAGCAGAAGCAATAGCAGCAGCAGTAGTAGTAGCAGCAGCAGCAGTAGTAGTAGTAGCAGCAGCAGCAGCAGCAGTAGTAGTAGTAGTAGCAGCAGCAGCAGTAGTAGTAGCAGCAGCAGAAGCAATAGCAGTGGTAGCAGCAGCAGCAGCAGTAGTAGTAGCAGCAGCAGCAGCAGCAGCGCAGCAACAGCAGCAGTAGTATAAGCATCAGTAGTAATAGTAGTAGTAGTAGTAGTAGTAGCAGCAGCATTAGTATTAGTAGTAGTAGCAGCAGCAGCAGTAGTGCAGCAGTAGTAGTAGTAGCAGCAGCAGCAGAAGCAGAAGCAGCAGCAGCATTAGTATTAGTATTAGTAGTAGTAGTAGTAGCAGCAGCAGCAGCAGCAGCAGTAGTAGTAGTTGTTGTTGTAGTAGCAGCAGTAGTAGTAGAAGCAGCAGCAGTAGTAGCAGCAGCAGCAGAAGCAGTATTAGTAGCAGTAGCAGTAGCAGCAGCAGTAGCAGTAGCATCAGCAGTAGTAGCAGTAGCAGCAGTGCAGCAGCAGCAGTAGTATAAGCATCAGTAGTAATAGTAGTAGTAGCAGCAGCAGCAGAAGCAGCAGCATTAGTATTAGTAGTAGTAATAACAGGAGCAGTAGCAGCAGTAGCAGCAGCAGCAGCAGCAGCAGTAGAAGCAGCAGCAGCTGAAGTAGTAGTATTAGTAGTAGTAGCAGCAGCAGCAGTAGCTGTATCAGTAGTAGTAGTAGTAGTAGTGGAAGCAGCAGCTGTAATATTAGTAGTAGTAGTAGTAGTAGCAGCAGCAGCAGCTCTATTATTAGTAGTAGTAGTAGTAGTAGTAGTAGTAGTAGTAGTAGTAGTAGTAGAATCAGCAGCTGTAGCATTATTATTAGTAGTAGCAGCAGCAGCTGCTGCAGTAGTAGCAGCAGTAGTATTAGTAGTATTAGTAGTAGTAGCAGCAGCAGCAGCAGCTGTAGTATTAGTATTAGTATCAGTAGTGGAATTATTAGTAGTAGTAGCAGCAGCAGCAGCTGTAGTAGTAGTGGTAGTAGTAGCAGCAGCAGCAGCAGCAGAAACAGCTGTAGTTTTAGTAGTAGTAGTAGCAGCAGCAGCAGCTGTAGTAGTAGAAGCAGCAGCAGTAGTTGTATCAGTATTAGTTGTAGCAGTAGTAGCAGCAGCAGCAGCAGCAGCTGTAGTAGTAGTAGTAGCAGCAGCAGCAGCAGAAACAGCTGTAGTTTTAGTAGTAGTATTAGCAGCAGCAGCAGCAGCTGTAGTAGTAGAAGCAGCAGCAGTAGTTGTAGCAGTATTAGTTGTAGCAGTAGTAGCAGCAGCAGCAGCAGCTGTAGTAGTAGTAGTAGCAGCAGCAGCAGCAGAAACGGCTGTAGTTTTAGTAGTAGTATTAGCAGCAGCAGCAGCAGCTGTAGTAGTAGAAGCAGCAGCAGTAGTTGTATCAGTATTAGTAGTAGCAATAGTAGCAGTAGTTGTATCAGTATTAGTAGTAGCAGTAGTAGCAGCAGCAGTAGTTGTATCAGTATTAGTAGTAGCAGTAGTAGCAGCAGCAGCAGCAGCTGTAATATTAGTAGTATTAGTAGTAGGAGTAGCAGCAGCAGTAGTTGTATCAGTGGTAGTAGTAGCAACAGCAGCAGTAGTAGCAGCAGCAGCAGTATTATTATTATTATTATTATTATTATTATTATTATATTATTATTATTAGTAGTAGTAGTAGTAGTAGTAAAATTATTTATTATTATGGTAACATTTTCGTTTTGGGTCCAATTCACACTTTTAACTATCTGCTTATTATCATGCTTGTTACTAGGATATTGGCTGTTTATTAGTACATATAAAGCACATTTTAAAGGGTTATTTCACCGCAAACATGAAAATTCTGTCAGTAATTACTCACCCTCATGTTGTTCCAACCCCTTAAGACTTCCGCTCATCTTCGGAACACTAAGATATTTTTGATTAAATCTGAGAGCTGTCTCACTCCTCCATAGGCTTCTATGTAATCGATATCTGCCATCCCATAAAAGTTAGTAAAGACATCGTTAAAATAGTACAAGTGACTACAGTGGCTCAACCTTAAGTTTATCAAGCGACGAGAATACTTTTTGTGCGCAAAAAACAAACAAAAATAACGACTTTATTCAACTCTTAATTTTCTTCAGTGTGGGCCTCTGAGTGAGTTCACGTAGTGTAACAGCGCAGCGCTTCTGGGTTGTATGTCAGAACGTAGGCTCACAATTGGCCAGACACCCAGAAGCTGCGCTATTACACTATGTGAACTCACTCAGAGGCCCACTCAGAGGAAAATGAATAGTGTACTACCTTACTAACTATTAATAAGCAGTAATTAGGAGTTTATTGAGGCAAGAAGTCATAGTCAATAGTTAGTTAATAGTGAGAATTGGAGCCTAATCTAAAGTGTGACCATTATTGTTTTTTTAATTATTTGAAAAAGTTTATTAAAGGCTTTCCCTGGAATTTTTGTTGTTTCAAAATGTGAGTGTTGTTTACCCGAGCAAAGCACCATCACACTGCTGTGGTACTGTTGGTGTTCTGAGGGCTTCAGTACGTGTGTGATATGCAATACTAGCTCAAGTCTAAAGGATTCCCCATTTTAGTGTCCACCAAAACAAAAATCATATTTGATGAAGTAGGGTTAGTATAAGCTATAGCAATAGTGGCTTTTATTACACATTTTCTTCTATAAAATAAAAATATGGTTTATGCTTAATAGTGTCTAAAACTATCGTTTTGTAGTTTCCTGTGAAACTCCAATCAAAGGTCGCCCATCATTTGTCACCCTCAAGTTTCAATTCTCCCACAATCTCATCTGTACGGAAAAGAAAAGGGATTTAATTTGAGCACTTTTCTAATTGATGGAGCTCATTTAGGCTGGTTGTGAACGACAGGAAACGCTCGCGAGTCGCACCACTTCTCGTTTACGGGGCTTTATCTCAAATCACTCTGCCTCCACATCTGTCATCTTTAGGGTTAAAGGACACAGATGGCAGACTCGCTGGCACTCAACCAAAGCGCACTGTGCCAACTGGATGCCAGGCAGTGAAGAGGGAAACTTCTCATCCCCCTGTTAACTGTCTCAGGTCTCGCTGACACCAGATGTCCCTCCGACGTTCTTGAGCGACAACTTATGTGGTTGCAATCTTGGTTTTAATCACTCTCATTTATCCAAACGGGCCTCCAATAGCTTTGAATAGCAAATTAGGCGTTTCAGCGAAGGCTTGAATCGGGATAAATCATTTAAGGGTTTGACATCATCGCACATAAACTTTGTCTCGGCGGAAACGAAGCGACACTCAAACGCTAATCACGCGGCTAAGTCCATTTGTTTTGGTGACTGGCCGCGCATTAGGCCTCTTCTGGACTTCAGTCAAGTCGACGCTCATCGTTTTGATCTTCAATATTAAGTCTATTTAAGCGATAATTGAAGTTGGGGAGCGACGATAAACCGAATGGCCCTTCGTGTCCATCCAAACGCTGCAGTAAATGATATACCTCGTGGTGTAAATATGCGGCTGGTATTGCGCTGAAATTTGAAAGCATATTAGTGTTATCCCTTCCCCTCAGGCAATTGGTCTTTTATGCCGTCAGATTCTCGCTTCTGATAATATTAAGTGGAATTTGCCTCGCGTATCTGCAAAAAAATGGCTTTAACCGCTAACACATATGAATATGTTAATGTCGAGTGCATGGGAAATCTGCCATTTTACAGAAAGAATGACTGATCCGTCCCAAAGATCTTTTTAGGTAAAATTAAAGCAGCCCTCATATTTAGCATCTATTTTGTCCTTTAGATGGAGGAATTTGAATATGACTAAATTACATTTTCTTTAATATCTCCTCTGGAAATTAGACCATCTGGCTTGGAGTCGTATTCGATTCTGAAGATGTTTTGAAATGCATTCGTTTTTAATGCATGACTTAAAGTAAGATATAATTCTGCTAGGTCTCTTCTCTGAGATTTGTTTCATGCTTTATGCTGTACACTCTTGAAAAGAAAGGTTCTTTATTGGCATTAAGGCTTCCATACTCTTAGAAAAAAAAGGTTGAAAATTGTTGGTTTAACTTAAAAAAAGTTTTGTAGTTCAATGAAATTAAAAATTTGAGTTAATACAACAAATGAGATTGGTTTAATAAATAGAAGCTCAAAATATGATCTTATTTGTTATCAATTAAGTTAATTTGACAAAAGATAAAAAGTTGTGATAACAAATCATGAAAATATGTTTTACAGTGATATAGAACCTTAAAGTGTTGTCTATTAAACATGAAAGTATTGTGCAATCACTTATACTGCACCTTTTTGTGTTCTTTACAATTGAGACATGCACCCCAGAGTTCTATAGAACCTTTCTGAAGAAACTTTATCATCCATGGAACCTCTAGTTTTTATTTTTGTTAATTTGAGTTAAAGTTTTAGTAATTTTGTAGCATTGTTTTATACATTTTAGTACATCAATTTAAACTAAATGGAAATTAGAAATGTTGTTTTGGCAACTAGCTGAAATAAAATAAGTTTAAGTTTCGAGTAACAAAAGCTTTAGTTTGGAAGTTTTTTAGTTTACCCCTATTAAGCAAACACACACACACACACACACACACACACACACACACACACACACACACACACACACACACACACACACACACACACACACACACACACACACACACACACACACACACACACACACACACACACACACACACACACACACATTGTTTTTATGAATTGAAAGCAAATTCTTCTCCTAATGCATTTCTATGCATCTGTAAGTGCCTGAGACCAGTTTTGGCAAATGCTGTCTGTGCTGTTTTACAGATTCGAAAATACCTCGGCAAATGATCGAAATTTAATTAGCAATATAAATGCCAGAAAGAGCACATTATGTGCAATTGTCTTGCTATCTTCCCAGAAATTAGTCTTTTTAAATGAATTTGCTGTATTAATCATCTTGAAAATATTTTTGATCACTGAATTAATAGTTTTCCCTCCTGTTTTTTAGGTATTCATTGACATAGGTGATTGCCTCTTAATTACTACAACGGCCTCCTCCTATTCTGTCTTATTAATTCATGTTTCCTGGCACAGTCCCAAAAGGCAGTCTCGCCCTATATCTTCTAATTACTTCTGTAATTGAATTTGCTCACTGTTTCTGGGCGATTTTTTTTTAAGGAACTGTTTGTTCGGCGCTTTATTGTGCCTTTGTGTTCCGGTCCTCGGCAGACAGAACATGTAGGGCCTCTTTTCTCTTTTCTCATTAATTTTCCAGAAGCCTGCCTTCAGTTATTTATTTATTATTACCTGCCGAGGCGGCCCCTAACCGTGTGAACGCCGGCGCAAACAGGGTGGAGGAAATTAATTAATTAGGATTGGTGAAACAATTACCTTGGGCCACTCTCTCTCTCTCAGCCAGTCAGTCATTTGCTGAAGCCTTCGCCGATTTGAGAAGTACTTTGAAGTGCCATTACAGATACGCCACGCGGGGCGAGACTGCGGCGGTGCGGGCGACGCGGTGTAAACGTGTTTTTGGAGTGAGCTGTACACCGCACTGTTGGTGTAGAGCATAAAGGGATATAATTTAATCCATATGAGAGGATATATCTGGAAGGCATCCGAGACGCATCGAAGCCCGGGCATAAAAGTCACTCAAGTTAATGCAGAGATTAATGGCGTAATTGAATGCGGGGGTGGCACGAGTCGTCTCGGCCCTTATCGGAGCCCATCGCAGTCGCTCGACTGACCGGCGATGGACCCTCAGGGCTCATTGTCCTCGTGTCAGAGGCCATTATCCGGCGGCAGCGGCGGAAAATTCTTCCCTCCGCTCTGACGGTGCATGTGTGTCTTTGAGAAACTTTCCCCCACTCGCCCATTGATTTATTTTTCCTTTTCGCCGCCTATCTCCCCTCCTTTTGTTTCCTTATCGTCGCTTCAGGTTATTATGTGCAAAGTATTGACAGCACTAGAAGGCCTGTGGTCGATGGCGGGCTAATGCATCCGTAATCCCGCCTTTGTCACGGCGAAATGTTTCGCGCGGGTCTCCGATGAGGAGAGAGGTGCAAAGCTGTTGATCCAGGTTTTATTTGTCACGAAGCCCATCCATCAATCAAACCCAAGACCATCTGACTGACTGAATGACACGCCGACTGGGCTGAGGAAATTTGATAACGCCGTATTGTCAGGCAGCTTCCCTGACTTTTTTTTCCCCTCCCGATAAGAAATACATTTGACTGGAGCAGATAAGCGCACAAGGGGCAAAGCCTTAAAGAGAGAGGGTGACACATATGCCATAAGAGGGGGGCTTTTCTTCCTTTAAGAGCCCTGGTGTAAATGATAGGTTTGGCAAACAGGACAAACACAGATTCAAAAGCCTGCAACATCCAAGTGCAATGGATATACCTAGATTATTTAAAAAGATGCCAGATAGTAACAATTCCCCGTCTGTTTGTGGCATGCTAGAGTACGCAGAGAGAAGCGTAATGCCGTGTTTTGCACACGGGTTTAGGGGCCTCGCCGCATTATCGGCATGCATTTAATGCACTGCTGGTCAACGTCGCAGCATGCTTTATAATAAAGCAGTAAGCCAGTAAGACTTTCCCCCATTGTAAGCGCCTCACGGTAACCTAAATGTTTGCTTATTTAGAGAACGGGAGGGATTAATTCAAAATCATTTGTTTGATAATCAACACTGTCACAATTAAGCTTAGCTTGTACCAGAATATTCCTTTAAATTCTGCCAATTATTACGGTAAATTAGATTAACTGAATGCTGGTCACTGGTGTACAATTGCTATTTTGATGTTATGTTGAATAGGCTAATCCAAATTTTAATTGAGAGAACTAACCATTTTGTATCAACTTTCACATTTACTTGGACCTTCAAACGGCCTCATTCATGAAACTAATTTACAATTGGATTTGCAATGATTTACACACAAATAAACTGGCCCTTTGGCGTGGTGGAATTCAGAAAACATATTCATAATATAATCAAAATATGTGTATTTTTTATCCATTTATTTCATTATTAAATAGATGACATACATATTAGCAGAGTTCTTGTTCCCGAACTCATCCGTTCCCGGCCATCTTTCCCAACATTAACTGCAGAGGGACACTGACCCATAAAAAGATTCTCCAGCATAGGAGAAGAAAGCAAAGAAATTTCCAGAGGGCAAGAAAATGGACGTTATTGTGACCCGTACATTAACACACTGTATGATTAAGTAAGTTTTTGTGCTGTAATGACCAGAGGCTAAGGAGTCCGAAAAGAAAGGGGGGAAAAAAATCAATGTAAGACTGCAGCAGATTAGCTTGACAAATTACATGCGCTCGGCTGGCCCATTGTACAGTATGTCTCCTATATTCTGTAAGAAGACATCACAAAATGGAGCTGCCAAATGGCGTATGGACTCCCGAGATCATTTTTATTGATTTTGCACAAACATCAATGAAGGATTGTGGTGGTCTTGTGCTCCTCGTGTCTTGGATGTGCGACGGGACGGGGTCCAAATGCCGCTGCATCAATACTGGGTCAGATGCTGTCATTGTTCCTGCCGATGGACGATCTCGTTCTTGAGATCTCCTCATCTAGAGGACAACAACAACTCTTCAGTGACTGAGTTTTGGCGAGAGAAATAGTTATGTTGTTGAAGAAGCCGAGAAAACAGACCTGGCTGTTGTGGCTTGGTTGTAATTATACAAAAATAGCATTCGTTTACATGCTTATTCAGTGTGTGTATTGGATATTTGTCTTGCATTTGGTTCGAAAGTGTCTTTAACTTCGGCATTTCTCAGAAACAGCAATGCGATTAAATAGAGATCAAATGGAGACTTTTTCTCCTGAGAAATAGACCTTATAATCTCACTTGAGTTTCAAAAGAGAGTCTAACAGTGTCTCAAACTGCACTCTCTTGCCAAAGATACCAACCTGAACATTTATTGGTCTGAAGATTACTTTCTCAGGAGTCTCGACTGAGTTCTCAGTTGCTTGTCGTTTAAGTTTCATCTTTGTCTCAGTCTTATCCCGAGCAATAACAGAAGACAATATACTCCTAAAACTAAAGGTTCTTTATTGGCGTCAATGGATCCATGAAGAATCTTTAACATTCATGGAACCTTTTCATTACAGAAAGGGTTCTTCAGATTATTTACATTAAGAAAAAAAAAAAAGATCAGTTCACTGAAAGGTTCTATGTGGAACCCAAAATGGTTCTTTCTCGGCATCGCTGCCAAAACCTCTTTTTGGAACCTTTATTTTTATTTTTTTGAAAATAGCATGTGGTTTTAATAGAATTAAAAAATAAATGTTTAGGCTCTTATTGAGACCTTTGAATTTTGATTGCAGACTTTATTATATGAGCACAGTTTGAGACATATTTGAGATCTCCTCTGAAACTTTGGAAAAGACTCATTTATTAGAAAATAGCATATGGTTTTAATAGAATTAAAATAGAAATCTTTAAGCTCTTATTGAGAATTTTGAATTTTGATTGCAGACTTTATTATATGAGCACAGGTTGAGACATCATTGAGATCCCATCTGAAACTCTGGAAAAAGACTAATTTTTAGAAAATAGCATGTGGTTTTAATAGAATTAAAATAGAAATATTTAGGCTCTTATTGAGAACTTTGAATTTTGATTGCAGACTTTAGTATATGAGCACAGTTGAGACATCATTGAGATCTCATCTAAAACTCTGGAAAAAGACTAATTTTTAGAAAATAGCATGTGGTTTTAATAGAATTAAAATAGAAATATTTAGGCTCTTATTGAGAACTTTGAATTTTGATTGCAGACTTTAGTATATGAGCACAGTTTGAGACATCATTGAGATCTCCTCTGAAACTCTGGAAAAAGACTAATTTTTAGAAAATAGCATGTGGTTTTAATAGAATTAAAATATAAATATTTAGGCTCTTATTGAGTACTTTGAATTTTGATTGCAGACTTTAGTATATGAGCACAGATTGAGACATCATTGAGATCTTCTCTGAAACTCTGGAAAAGACTCATTTTTAGAAAATAGCATGTGGTTTTAATAGAATTAAAATAGAAATATTTAGGCTCTTATTGAGAACTTTGAATTTTGATTGCAGACTTTAGTATATGAGCACAGTTTGAGACATCATTGAGATCTCATCTGAAACTCTGGAAAAGACTCATTTTAAGATCTCATTTGTGATTTTTCTCACAGGAGCATTTGTAAGACCAAACTATATTCGTATTGTATGTCAACAGTTGTCTCATGTGTCTATTTTGTTCAGGAGAAACATTTGTTGATGCATCTAAAACATCTTGATTAATGAGCAATTCAATTTAGTCTATAATATGATAGACGCAGATTGTTAAAAAAATGGTAATATTGTCATTTGTCAAACAATTCCCTTTGACAACATCTTTGATTGTGTCTTAAAGAGAAAAGCGCTAATCTTGTTTCTACTAAAACTAGTTTTTCTGAGTCATCTCTTCATGCCAACACACTCTCTCTCTCCAGTAGAGCTGTATTAATGCCATCTATCAGCGCTTGAGAAGAGCATGTAACGTGATAAGAACTGGCAGCGTGATTCATTTGATTCTATTAGCATGTATCAGTGTGGCAGCGTTAAACGGAGCAGATGTTAACAGTGGGAGGTGATGGAACAGCTTACACACACACACACACACACACACACAGATGCCGCAAACTGTTGCGTGCACTTGTCAGCGAGTGTAAACGCGCGTGTGTGTTTTATGATGCCATTTAAAGGAGAGCGTCGTAACGTAGGCCGTTTCCCACAGCGGCCCCCACGTCTCGCTGTGTGTGTGAGGACGTTCCTACACCTCAATAACTCACGTTTTCTTTGCTTTTCACACACAGGCAAACGCTTGTGATTTATCTTCCCGTGAGCCGGTGGCATTTATGGGCTAGTTGTGAAATTCTACAACTACAGTATAAACAAGTGGGAAAGAAAAGCCCAGGATGGAGAAATGCGTGTGGAGTCACGGCCAGTCCGTCTGAGCACGAGACCTCCCGGCGGTTCTGTCTTTAAGTGTGTGTACGTGAGTGAATATTACTCGCGGGAGGCGCTCAAGTCTGACTCAATGCCTGGAGTTAATTGTGTTTTTTTTTTTTTTTTTTCCTGTATGAAACTTTTAAAAATCCAATTAGGGGCTTGAGTTCATCAAGGAAGTCTATTTGGAGTTTTGGAAACTATATCTTGAATGTGTCCTAAAAACAGATTAAGCTTTGAAGTCATTTTATTTTATGATAATAATTATAGCCTTCATGTGAGCTTAGTGTCTGTCACTAAATACACACTTCCCCAGAGGAACATTTATTGCTCTCAATACTTATTGTACTACTTATTGTTACTTATAGTGTCGTTCTTAGATGTTTTTTTTTTTTCCCTAACATTCCTTAGGAATAAAACTACAAACGATGAAACTGTTAACAAACCCATAGGAAAGAAAAATTATATATCAATTGTTTCTAACAAACAAACAAATTAATTGTGTAATTGTGACAAACAAATTAAGACTTTTGCTCTTAAGCTTCCTGCTATTTTTCACCTCAGTATCTCATGTTTCCTTTAGTTTAGGAATATATCTTTATAATATCTCAAACATGCTCAAGTTTGCCAAAGATTTTCCAAGGAACTTTTTTATTTCTAACAGGGTGCTATTTATGACTCATGAGGTTTTACCTTAGTCTAAACCATATCTCAGATAATATGCTCTTGAAAGAATTTAATGAGAAATGTTTGAGTTTATTGAAAAATCAGACATTTTATATCAGAGTTTGGAATTTTGGATAATCTGAGTACAGTTTGCAATATTGTTGAGATCTTTTCTGAACATCTAAAATATCATTTGTGATTTTTTTTTTTTTGGATGTTTTTCATACCGGTTTTCTTTTCCATGTTCTATCCAAATATATATAAGTAAAATACTTTTCATATACACTCTTAAAAATAAAGGTTGATGGTTCCTTTAACGTCCATGGAATCTTTCCATTCCACAAAAGTGGAAAAAGTTTCTTTGGATTATTAAAATGTTCTTCACACTAAGAATAATAATAATAATCTTTTAAGAACTGATCACTGATCATTTTGGGAAACCAAAAATGGTTCTTCTATTGCATCTCTGCAAAAAACCCTTACTGGGACCTTTATTTTTAAGACTTTACGTGATTGTTGTTGTATATTTATACATCTAGTATATGTTGACTGAAAGTCTGAAAAATGGTTCAGATGATGATGTTGTCTTATCTGACCACACCGCGAAAAATGTGTTTTCAATGTAATTTAGAGCCTAATAGCATCTCCAAAAACCATCCATTGTGTCTTTTTGTCTGAGATCTGGTGGGGGTGCGACACCGCATTGATCTCCCTCTATTCACAAAAGGCAGGCCTTTATTTTTGCTGGATTTCCCTTCGCTCGAGAAAAAGTGGACAAGATAGCTGTATTGATCCAGTGCACTGGACAGCCATCAAACCCAGTCTCTGCTCATCTCAGATGGTGGTCCAGAGCCAGTGGCCGTACAGATATCTCCGCACAACCTGCCAGCGCTGGAACACTGTGTGTTTCCTCTTCTGGGAACAAGCGGCCCATTCACACACTTCAACGAGGCCAGAGACTGAGTGAATCACATGTCCCCAAGTCCATTATGATGTGTGGAAACTCTCCAATTAACAGTTTCGGTCTGAGTTTTGGGAAGGTTATGGTAGGGTTGGTTCAAAGATAAATGCTGAATAAAGATGGAGAAATCCTGTACTCTTAACTCTGAAGGTTCCAAACAGAAGTTTCATAGAACTTTTGATTCTCTAGTTCTATGGTGCATTTATGAACCCAAAAGGCAATACTCTAAATCCGAAGGACCCGTTATGTGCAACAAGAACTTTTTAATCTTCAAAGAATAATCAAGAACCTCACGTAGCCAAATTTCTTAGTGGAGATTGAAATCTTGAACTTTTTTTTTCCAGAATCAAATGTGACCCTGGACCACAAATCCAGTCACATGAATACTGAATAAATAAGCTTTCCATTGATGTTTGGTTTGTTAGAATAGGACAACATTTGGTCGAGATACAACTATTTGAACATCTGGAATCTGAGGGTGCAAAAAAAATCTAAACATTGAGAAAATCTTCTTTAAAGTTGTCCATTTATGTTCACGATTGTGCTGAATTCACTCACAAAAAATAAATGTTTTATATATTTACGGTAGGAAATTTACTAAATATCTTCATGTTACTTAATATCCTAATGATTTTTGGCATAAAAGAAAAATCGATAATTTTGACCCGTACACTGTATTGTTGGCTATTGCCACAAATAAACCCGTGCGACTTATGACTGGTTTTGTGATCCAGGGTCACAAATATGACATATTTCTGTTCAAAGAAACAGGGTGACCAAAAGACATGATCAAGGAGTAAGAGAACTCAAGGTGTCCTCGGCGTTTCTTTCTCTAAGCCTATATCTTATGATACTCATAAACATAAATGCGAGGGACACCTGCCGCCGCCCATGTCACTGGAGTCTTAGAGGTATCATCCTGCGGTGTGTCCAGTTCCTCGTCTGGATATGAAACAACTCTTCACACTTAATTACGGAGGATGAGCGAAATGCCTCATTTCTCTTTGTTATAGGCTAAGCTTCCAGTAATCCCAAACAAAAGGTCTGGCTCTGGAAGCTGTAGGATTTGCTGGTGGGATTATAGTCTCATGGATAATGATGTGCAGTCAGCGAAAGCAAAGCTTTATTTGAATTCAAATTGGCCGGTAAACAAAACCCATCGGTATGTCTGCTGTTGGAGTATCTGTCTAGTAAGCACTGTGTCAATGCATCAGCAACCCCGTGCAATTTATACGGATCTATTATTGCCGTTACAGTGAGCAAGTGTTCTGTTATCTATCCGTTCATTATGAGGGTTGCTGGAGCTCTGTTTCGGTACCTTTTCTCTGTGCTACAGGGCCCGGATCTGACTTCTTGATAGCACCTCTCTCCTGTGTTGGTGTCTTTAGTCTTTGATTAACAGGCACGTGGTTTCAGAGACTCTTTCAGAAGCGTCCACCAATTGTTTTATTTTGACATGTATTTCTTACTTCTGCTAAGTCAGTAATTATTGGTGTTTTAGGCTAACAAACTCACTACTACTATTGCTCATATTTAGGGTTAGGGATTTCGAACAACCCCTCGACTCTAAGTATTAAAAATTGCCAAGTAACTTGTCCCGAAATTTGTGCGACAGACATAAATGATACCTTGATTTATGTGGCTTGTTGAGGAAAGGTATTGTTCTGAGATACTGGTCTTAGAAAAGTCTGGTTTAAGGAGGGACCTGGACTTGACGGAGGGCTCTTTTAATGTAGACTAGTTTATAATCAACCCTGAGAATCCCCTAGCAAACATTGAGAACGCTGTAATAAACACATAGCAATGTCCTGGGAGTGGGAATCATCCAGAATTTCCACAACAAGTTCAGTTTCCATTGGATTAGCTGTTCACACCTTTGATGTGGCCTTTTTGACATAGACAAAGTCATCTAGAAACCACTCATAAATGCCCTAGCATCCACCGTGAACACCCAAGCAATGAAACAGCAACGCCTTGTCAAGCATCTAGCATCATTGCAGCAAGTCCCATTGGTTTCTATTCGGTTAGTTGTTCACTCCTTGATGTGGCTTTTTTGACGTGGACCACCAACTAGCAACCATCCAAAACATCCTGAAAATGCAACACCACAGCAAAGTCCTGGCAGCCATTCAGAACATTGTAGCATAATTGCGTCCATTTCCATTGGTTTCCAGTGGGTTAGTTGTTCGCACCTTGATGATAGTGCTGCATTTGTTGTGTTAAGACAATGAATGGCTATTCAGATATCAGGCCGGTTGGTAAATCCAGTGTATTATAAGGCACCGGAGTGTGTCAGCTTAGTGTCAGGGCACTCTATATTTCCAAGTCAGACACCTTTTAATTGAATTCAACTGGAGCGAGACAAGATGGGTAAATATAAGCCATATGTTCTTTGCACCTTATTTGCTGTAGGTGGTGATTTCAAATAATGACTTCTGAGTCGTTCTGGAGGTTGGGCAGAAAAACCTCCAGTTTTCAGTCTTTCGTTTCATGTTCCTGATGATGAGGCAAAGTCATTTAATTAAACATTTTAAAAGCAGGAAGACCTTAAGGTCCTAAGACAACTCAGAATACCTAGAACAATTAGTATGCACGCAGACCTGTTATTCACTGCTCTGCAAATGTCTTTGCGAGTCTGACCTTTGAGATGTTCCTTAATAAAAGTGTTCGATTTTTTTTTTCCTACTTAGAGCACATACATATAATCAAAATAAAGTAGAACTTATAGCTCTAAAGCATCTGTCTATACTGGTCTCCTGAACCGTATCCACAGCCTATGATGTTGTTCTGCAGATAACGGCGCCTGCATTTCCTCCTGACCGTATGTGAATCTCAAAGCTTTCATCGCTTGGTTTAGGCTCGTGCCTTTAACTCAAGGAAGTGCTTGCGATACTTTTGAGACTGTGTTCTCCTGTTGTTAAACTGTTTTCAGGATGTTTAGTCTAGATCACACACAGAGAAGTGATAATCTCAGTGAATGCCATGTATTTTCTGTCATGTGAATATAAAAACATCCCACACAAAACATCGCAGGCCTTCAGTTAAGCATGATGAGTGTTGAAACTCTGAAACATCCGTCCTGTCTTAGGACTTACAAACCTATCTTGGCATTTTATTTAGAAAGGTGATGGATTGCCTCAAGTGAATTATGATCAATTTCCACCCTACCAATTTGGGTGAATCTCATGTAAACTGTCTGGCACAAATCTAGGTAATATTTCACAATAGATTATTTAAATGTATCCATTTAGCAGGCACTGTTTTATCCAAAGCAACTTAAAGTGCATTCAAAATATATATTTTGCTTTTTATATCTATTTTTATAAAGCTAAACGATCATTTTAGGACCCTTATGTTTTGTTTTTTTTTTAAGTTGCATGTGTTAAAAGAAATATCTTTGCCTTTTCATGACAATTTCCAGTTTCTCAATTGTCAAATTTCCATTTTTTTTTTGTAAAAAAACAAAATAAAACAATGATATATTTTTTAAATGATATATAATTTAGTATTTGTACACCATGGTTGTATTTTAAAGTTTTTTTTTTGTTGTTGTTTTTTGCCGTCGTTTTTAAATAAAGTAAAAAAATCTAAAAATTAGACTGAAAAATGGTGTAGAAACAATTTTCACTCAGAAATTGCTAGTAAATTTCACAAACATTTACAAAAAAAAAAAAAAAAAGCCAAGTACCATTGAATTGAATGTGACATTTTTAAGTAATAAGACTGAAATAGTATTTTAATATAAAAATGTACTCTAAAAATCTTTGTTATATTTACATTTTTTACAGTCTAGGCTTAATTTTCTTAATGAAAAATATAATTCCATGTACATTTATTGTGATTCTGTGCTGTAATCCGAGCTTTGAGATCATCCATTTTTGATATCTGTTTGCATGCACAGACCACACACACAAATGAACTTATTTCATCAACTGTATGCCTAGTACGTGAATTACGCAATCTACTCCAGTTTTCTTTTCAGATTAAGCAATTTGTGTAACATGGCCACAAGCTAATTTAATAACATAAATGTTATTATGGTCCATTAATAGCACATGGGGAGTGTCTGGTGGTCTAGTCCCACTGGAGCTCTGTTCATTCAGCATTGAAGAAGTTCACACGGAGGTTCACTCGGGCTGTGACTGACAGGTCTCGAACCCTGAAACGCTTCCCCTTGATTACAGATTCAGCGGGGCCCAAAAGGAAGAGCACAGGGGTCTAAAGTGTCATCCTCCCATTAAGCTCAGCTTGTGTAACCATAATGCGCACAAAATAGCAGTGAGAACACACTCATGCATATGGAAATGAACGGCCATTCATTCGTACATCAGCGATGCAGACCGACTCCATCCGAAACGCATTAGTATTCTATGACTGCAATGCAGAAGTGAACAGACACACTGAGATTCGTAAGTTTTGACTCATTTCCACCATTTGTTTAATGGTGGTTGAAGACATCAGCCCGTCACTTTGATTGCAGCCATAAGATCAGTTTAATAAGGCAATCTGTGGCGAGGCAGTAAATCTGTTAATCCTATTACCAATTAAAAAGGAGAGGGGATTTTTTTTTTTCTTTCCCAAAATTATATTACTGTTATTTTTGTTTTGATTGCTATTATATCTGTTCTCTTTCCCTGCACCTTTGCAGGGTCATTAGTCAAGGTAGTATTTTGATTGAAGTCATTATTGCTTTTCTTTTGTAGCAGCACCGTAGAGATTAACACTGAAGCATGTTGTATGAGCAGACAAAGCCTCCACAGTCATGCAGTGGATTACTGTCAGTGCGGAGGTATAGGAGGACGAGGCAGACCATAATTCCTATAGAAAGGTAGACAAACACACAGCCACCAACCAACAACTTTCCCCGCAGAGGCCTTTTGTCTTCCCCCTGTTCCTTTCTACCCCAGCGCCCTGTCAAAACCGATAAAGAGCGCTGACCCGACCAGAGCCCGAGTGTGACACCGACACCGAATGTGGCCCGGATCATTGCTTCAAAGCATCCTCTTCAATTTAAGCTCCTGTTGTCGGACATTTGAGATCTTATTATGTAATTGGGCAGAGCAATTGCAAATTCATAAGTGCATTTAAATACGTGCAAACCGAAATAGTGGAGAATGCATGACCACTGTTGTGGAATTTGTCACTGTGTACAATTGATTTTCTGAACAGGAATTAGGATTATGTGAATCCATAAAATCGCTGGGTTATGTAGCTGTCATTGTTTTATTTCATCATGGCTTATTTAGAAATTTGACATTAAATACCTTCACTGTGAAAAAATAAATAAATGCTGCACTAAATTTTTTAAGTGCAATCAACTTGGATGTTTAAGTCATTTCAACTTAAATTACATTTAACTGGCTTTTTTGATGGTTTAAAGCAATGCAAAAACAAATGCTGTCAACTTATTGATCATATAATCTCTTACAGTGTTGATTGATTATGAAAAGAAATTATTATTATTATTATTATTATTATTATTATTATTATTATGCATTTAAATGTATTTTTTGCAGTGGTTCTTGTTGCTGTTGTTGTGATAAATGTATGGAAGCAATGAATGTTCCCCGGCTATACATGACATGGCTGTGTATTTTTCTGAAGTAAAATCTTTATCAAATAGCCATTCTTTGCGTTTGAAAAAAGCCAGCCCATTACCTCACGACTGCTTTTGTTGGCCCTTTACAAGAGCGAACAAAAAAACTGTTATTCAGGAGAAGGCTTTAGATTTTTATTGTTGGTGGAGCTCGCAGTGTTATTGTATTAAAAAGAGCCATCTGGGCCAGAAACAATGGCTTGAAATTATCTCTGAATACCCAGTGAAAAAAAATATATAAAGCTTTCTCCTTCTCATTATGTTTTGGTGGGGGGTTTGTAGACTATAAGTGACTTTTGTTGTTCTTGATGCATTCTTCTTCTTTTTCAATCGGCCCCTTTTTCAGATAGTGTGGAGCTGTAGAGGGACTGAGGCGGGCGAGTGTAGCCGCTCTGCGAGCACTCTGTGCGGGCGAGCGTCGCGAGTGGACGCTGGTGGATCATGAGAGCGGGCGCTGGAGGAGAGCGCGCCGGGGAAGAGCGTCTGCTCGCCGGCTCGCGTCTGAGGATCCGCCCGGGACGCAAGCGGGACTGTGGATGTGTCAGTCAAACTGTAACTCTGTAAGTAACTCTGGTATTATGGTCTGTGCGTGTCTGTCTGCCGGGACAGGATATTAATTAGCGATTCTAACGGCTTTAAATAGCGTGTTATTATTTTTAAAATGTTGATTTAATATAAGCTGCATTATTTATTCAAGCTATTTGTCTATATTGGCTACACACAGATGTCTACTTGTTGACTGTTCGCGGCGGTTTGGAAAACTTTTAGGGGTGAAAAACATCATTAATTTTTAAAACATTAAAAACAATCATTTTTAAAATGTCTCTTCAAATAAAGTAAAATTAACACACACACACAAATTGTTTATCTGCAAAATTGTGTCATGAGAATTACAACAACAAAAAAGCATCTAAAGATGAATGTTATAATCTGTTATTATCTGCCAAACTTATACATTTCAAATAAGCTCATAATTTGTAGCCTATATGTGTAGATGAATTGTTTAATTTCGTTTTTGTTTTTTTGTTTTAATGTTTTAAGTTTCTGATTTTCGGTTCTGAGATATTAAAACTGGATGCCGTTGACAGAAGAAGCCTATATAAAGTAGTGTCTTATTTGTCATATTTTGATCTGCAGTCAGCGCGGCCCCTAGTGGAGAAACACACACACACACACACACACACACACACACACACACACACACACACACACACACACACACACACACACACACACACACACACACACACACACACACACACTCTCTCTCTCTCTCTCTCTCTCTCTCTCTAATTAGTATCTCCTAATTTAAGACGTAATGCTTGAATAATTGTAACTCTCACTTTCAAAGAATGTTTTGTGTTTGTTTTTGTGTAGGCCTACATATAAATGTATTAAGATGGACTGAATTTGTTGTGAGATATTGAACGCAAACATAAAATAATTGACTGAAACATTTTTGGTAGTTATTTTCATTTATTCGTTTAGATCCCATGCTTTAGGTTAAACGTATTGCTAGGATAATAAAAAAAATATGCAAGAAATTGGATGATTTTTTTCAAATCAGGGTTGACAGATTACGATTGTTTTGTTTATGTTGCTTCTTAATATTTCTTAATTTTTATTTCTTAGGTAGGCCTAATTCTTTCTTTTAAAATAAAAACATCTCAGAACCAATCAATTGATATCATTAAAACATATTTTAGTTAACATTAAGAGACTTGCCTCTTCACAACTATTGTGAAGAACTGCGACAATTAACAATTTAGCCAAAGCAGGAGCCACTCTGGGATGTTAGAGATTCCCCGCTGTTCTACACATTTCCATAAGCAGATTAAGGCACTCAAATGCAGATCGAGAGAGAGAGAGAGAGAGAGAGAGAGAGAGAGAGAGAGAGAGAGAGAGAGAGAGAGAGAGAGAGAGAGAGAGAGAGAGAGAGAGAGAGAGAGAGAGAGAGTTGCATTAGAATGGCGCATCGTGTTCAGATTCTCACGTTCTTAGAAGTTGAAGTCGAAATTGACTATTTGTTTATTTATTCATGCATCCATCCTTCAAAAGTGCATTTCAAAATCGTTCACATACGTTAGGCCCCTATATCTTTGTATTTTCTGCTGTGTTTGCTCTTTGTAATTTAGGCTTTTATGTATTCGCTGCAAATTATATCGCGTAGTGTATATTTTTAATAAAACAAATTTATGGAAGAGTCTGCGTAAATGCGGTGCTGGGAAATATTCTGAAAGTGTCTACGATGAGCCTTTTCATATATAAATATCACCACAAGAGGACGCTATTGAAACATAATAAGATCTGCTCTCGTGCATTGTAACAAAAAACAAAAAAACAAACAAAAAAAGAAATCATCCGGCGTGTTTTTCCTGACATTAAGCCTGTTTGGATATTAGTTCCACCTTTTTCGTGTTGTCGAGAAGCCTATAGTCAACTTCTGCTGAAGAATGAACGACTCTTAACTCCTGAAGAACAGATATTATAGTTAATATTCGGGTTTAATGAAAGTGTCTGATTATCAGGCTGTCCTGTTGGTGGATGTTATTTTGAAGGAGGTTTTGCTGAATAAACCCTCTCCCCTTGTCACTCTTCATGGAGTGGATTGTAATAACACAAATCCTCAGCACTCAGATGGTCAGTGTAGTCAGCTTTTGTAGTGCTTTTGTTCAGGGTGATGTAATGACAACAGCCCAGACAAAACTGCCTGTTTGTGATGATTGACGGCTCTCCATTTTATAATTCGCATTACGCTTGAGCCAGTTGAAGTATACTTTATAAATAACCTACAGAAGTTTTACCACATATCATGAATATTGTTTCAAAAAATGTGAAGAAATTAAATAACAGTTAAAAAGTTGAATAAATGCAGTTGTTTATTAAAGATACGAATAATACAAATAACAACCGCGAGTGTTCGCAATAATTAATTATAACTATAGGCCTATAATATTAGAACGAAATGAAATTGTACATTTGTATTTAACGCACTTCTACGCCTTTTAGTGCAAATTCAAGCAAAAGTTTGTAATATTATAAGACTTTACATGATGTTTGAACTTTAATTAAAATTTTTTTCTTTTTTTCTTTTTAATTGTTTTGAACAGTCTGTTCATTTAGACGTTAATTTATGTATGATATATTCTCAAAACAAAGCGACGAATCCAAAAACTTTTCACACAAAAAGCACAACTGTGTTTTAGTGTTTGGTTTTAGGTTCTTAAGATCATCCGTCCTTGTAGCAAATATACTTTGATTAGAAAAGTCGTTTGTGTGAAATATTCTCACTTTAGTTCTTTCTCTGATAACACACACACACACACGCACACACACACACACACACACACACACACACGCACACACACGCACAGTGCTCATTGGTGGAGAAGTGCTGCCTGGCTCAGAGCTGCACTGCTGACCGCGCGTAACCCCGCCCCTTTATGCAAATCCAAGAGACACACTGTCGTGGCTGAGGGAGCAGACGCGCTCTGATTGGTCAGCGACAAACCCATTTATATTCGCTGACAGTCGCTCTATGAATGGTTGTCTATTAACTTGTTCAAAAAGTATCAGGAGTTGACAAGGGCTCTGGCGAGGAGGCAAACCGAGTTTGTGTCGATTCCTCAAGACTGAGAAAAGAAGTTTGTGGAAACCAACAGGACCTAGCGCTTACTTCCTCAGCAAAGTTACCAGACCTGCTAAGGTAACTTCAGCAGCAGCCTCCACTTTTTGGACTTTTTGTTTTGTTTTTGTTTTTTGTTTTGTTTTTAAACTGCTGGTGGGGAAGACTTTCATAAACTCGTTTTTAAATGTACAACATGATGGAAACCGAGCTGAAGCCCCCGGCGCCTCAGCCTAACACGGGGGGCACGGGGAACACCAACTCCTCAGGAAACAACCAGAAAAACAGCCCGGACCGGGTCAAGAGACCCATGAACGCCTTCATGGTGTGGTCGCGGGGCCAGAGGAGGAAAATGGCACAGGAGAACCCCAAAATGCACAATTCGGAAATAAGCAAGCGACTCGGGGCCGAGTGGAAACTTCTGTCCGAGAGCGAGAAGCGGCCGTTCATCGACGAAGCCAAGCGCCTTCGGGCTCTCCACATGAAGGAACACCCGGATTACAAATACAGACCCCGGAGGAAAACCAAGACCCTCATGAAGAAGGACAAGTATACCCTGCCGGGCGGGCTCCTGGCGCCGGGCGGTAACGCCATGGGCGCCGGTGTGGGTGTAGGGGCCGGCTTGGGCGCAGGGGTCAACCAGAGGATGGACAGTTACGCGCACATGAACGGCTGGACCAACGGGGGCTACGGCATGATGCAGGAGCAGCTCGGTTACCCGCAGCACCCGGGGCTCAACGCGCACAACACGGCGCAGATGCAGTCCATGCACCGCTACGACATGAGCGCGCTCCAGTACAACTCCATGACCAACTCGCAGACCTACATGAACGGATCGCCCACCTACAGCATGTCCTACTCGCAGCAAAGCACGCCGGGAATGACGCTGAGCTCCATGGGCTCGGTGGTCAAGTCCGAGTCCAGTTCGAGTCCGCCGGTGGTCACGTCGTCCTCTCACTCCCGGGCCGGACAGTGTCAAACAGGGGACCTGCGGGACATGATCAGTATGTACCTGCCCGGGGCCGAGGTGCAGGAGCAGAGCGCGCAGAGCAGACTGCACATGTCCCAGCACTACCAGAGCGCGCCTGTGCCCGGCACGACGATTAACGGCACGATCCCACTATCGCACATGTAAAAAAAAAGAAAAAGAAAAAAAAAAAGAACTTTTCTACACTGCTGGACTCCTTTGGACTATTTTTGTACAGAACACTTTTTTTGGGGAGGGGAAAGTTGTATAGAGCTCAAGGAAAGAACACAAAACTTTTGCTTTCTATTTAAAAAGGAACGGTAGGAACTCACAGTTTGTCGTTCTGTTGTTCTTTTTTTCTTCTTTGCCTTTCTTTGGTTTGCTTTTTTGTTTTTTTGTTTTTTTAATTCCAGAAGGTGTATGCGATTTGGAAAAGTAGAAAAACGGGGGGAGAGTGAAGCAAATGTTTTATTATTGCAATCGACCTTTTTTTGTACAGTATTTATCAAAGAAACATAATAACAACCAGATGTAATGTTTGTAAACAGCAGGAAGTTACGTTTTTATAAAAAGGCAATTGTGGAACAACAACATAAAAAAAAATTAAAAAAATAAAAAAAGAGAGAGAAAAATATGGCACAATAACTGATGTTTACTGCTTCAGTATATGCTCCAAAAATTCTGCAAACGCTGAAATGAAAGAACGGGATAAAAGAGTTTCTCACTGAAGGTACATAGTAATAAACCATTATAATTATTATTCTATTATTACGTTCTAAATGAGAGAACAAACAGAGGCACTCTCGCAAGGTTAGACCTTTTTATTTGATTTGATTATTTTCGGTCTCCCACTCTTCATCTGTTAGGTATATGAAGTTTGTGTTCTTTATTTTTCTCATGGTTTGTAAAATTTTCTGTACATTTTCTGTGATATTTTAAGTTTTTATTTTAAAACTTTCATTTTTCGTAGTTGTAAAATGTGGCCTGTACGCAGTTGCCAACGCTCCATGTATATATTTTAACTAATAACATCATTATAACAGTTACAATCTGAGTTTTTTTTTTTTTTTTTTCAATATGCAGTTTGAAATGAATAAATTTTTGAAATTTGGATATTTGAAATTGTTTCTGGTTTTGATTTTATTTAACATTTGGCTTGATATCAGAATCATACGGTCACTTTAATATGCATCCACAGTCTCTAACTCAAACACAATATTATGAATTATGTGTCTTAATACGATGACACACTTACACATGGGTGCAGCTCTCTGAAAGTAAGTATATTGGATTTGAATGTGCAGAATTATGACAGCGTGTTTATTGGTGTTTAATTCCAACAAATGAAATGTTAGATGTTATTTAAATGAAGTGAGCATTAAGTTAACACCGTCTCTATGTTTTTAGTGGAAACGAGGACTAAGTTTCTTGCCTGTAAATCTCTGCTCTGCTCGGGGAGATAAAACGGCCCAAACGAAATGAAGACGCACGTCAAGGTAGTCACTTACTTTATAACTTTATTTCACATTTTTATTAGAGTGCAAGAATTTATTTTTTTTTTTTATTTGCGCGCAGATTTTTTAAAACGACTAAGTTTTTACATTTCATATTTTTAAATTTCATCATTTCCAAAATAATATTTAGAGTTGCGTTTTTTGGATTGTGTTTTTCAATAGTAATTATATTGTTGATTATAAAACAATACACATAAATAACTAGCCTATCCTATAACATAGGCTATATGATATATTTTTTTAAATATATTAGATGCATATTGATACAAAGTTCAATTTGGATGTTTAAGTCATTTCAACTTAAATTACATTAAACTGACTTTAAAAATGAGTTGAATCTTGTATAACCAAAACAAGTTGTACATAATGTTGTCAACTTATTGATCATATATTTTTTTTACAGTGTGTTTTTTTAAATAATAAAAACCGTTCACATTCGATCGCTGAAAATTCGATTTGGAGTTTTGCAGAATGAAAATAGAATGACAGTAAAACATCAGGCGTCTCTGCTCACTTCACATAGAGCTTTGCGTTCACATTAATGTTCAGGTTTAGTGTTTGACACCGTTTCGAGAACATGCTGCTGGTTCTTGTTGTGTCAGTCTCGAGTCCAGATGAGATGATGGAGATGAATGAAGTGTGTGTGTATATTTCTCTGGTAAATGAGTGTGTTTCTTGCCAAGGCAGCGAGGCATCTCTTACAGCGGGTCTCGGGGGAGAACGGCTCACATTAAGCGCTGAATGAATATTTGACGAGGGCTCATTCCGACAAACGTGTCCCTGCCGGACTCTCAAAGGGTCAGGGAGCACTGCTTGAATCCATTATTTATACAAGCAGAAGAATTGGTTGTAATGGCTGAATCTGTTTGATAAACTGGGAATTTAAGTGAACTGGAAACGCGTCTAAAAAGGAGCGTTCCTAATGGTTCAGTGTGTAAAGAAACTGTTTTTGCTGAAATGTTGAGATTTAAGGTTAATTACACATAGCCTCAAAACAGGGTTCTTATGTATCCTAAAAAAAAAAAAAAAAAAAATGCAGTTTAACGATAGAAGTGATGTACTATTGAAGAACCGATATTTGTAACCACAGATTGACAGCTGAAAATGCTGATTAAAATAAGTGTTATGATTCACTTTTGATGATAGACACATACACTTATGGAAAAACAGAATGCGTTTAGGAAAAACAATGTATGAACCGCAGCGGTTTGTGGGATTAGGCTATATATAGTGATACAGGCTATGAAATAATAGGTTGAGACATGTAATGAGACGAATAAATAGCCTAATGACATCTGATTTTTGTAGTTCTGTTGGGAATGCGTGGTGGATTGTAAGAATAATAACATGAAAAGAGTTGCTTTAGCTGTCATGTGTGTGATTTTATTGCCTATTATATTACAAAAATTCATTAGTGCCTTTGTTGAAATCGCTCGTTTATCGGTAGGAATATCATATGGGATGATGGGAAAACTGCTGTTGTGGAGAGGCAGATAGCCTACATCTGTAGAGCAACAGGTGCTAAGCGCGCGCTCGAGGACTCAAAACTCTCATCTCTGAGAAACCTTTTCACGGGAACATCTTCAGTCTGAGCTTTTTAAAGATTTTATCTGGTGACTGACAGTAACACGGACTATTTTTTGAACATACTTACGGATTTAGGCCTATAGAGCACCACACTAACTCACCCCTTCAAATGTAATTTATGATGTTTTGTCTAGGCAAAACAAGTCTTGACGATGCCAATTTCATTATAATATGAGCAAATATAAGTTGAATAGGAGATTACATATATGTGGCCGATTGACCAATGGGAAAAGCCAAAGAATAAACCTCTACTACTACTACTGTAAAAAAAAAAAAAAAAACATTTTGTTGGTTTAACTTAAAAAAAGTAAGTTAACTAGTTGCCTTAACATTTTGAGTTCATTGAAATTATAAATTTGAGTTAATACAACAAAGAGATTGGTTTAATAAATAGAAACTCAAAATATGATGTTATCTGAACCACATTAATTATCTTAGTTGATTTGACAAGATAAAAAGTTATGATAAATATTTTTTTTCAGTGTACTACGAATACATATTGTGGTTATATTATTAATAATAGCTAATTCTTGTTGTTGGTTATTATTAGTATAATAATAGTATAACAATATAGTATAAGTATATAACAGTTCATTAATCATTTATTGGTTTTATTAAAATGTCGGCTTTTAATCATCATAAAAACATTGTTGTTGTTATTGTTGCGGTTGTAATAATTATTAATTGGTTATTTTTAGGTTATCCTCGTTATTTTAATTCTACAAAGAATAATGTAATGCATTACATGCATAAATGACTTAAATTGTAAACATCTTTAGCGTGTGTCTTTGTGTTTAATGTGTTGTCTGTTGTCTGAGAGTGAATGGGTGGAGAAAGGCGCAAACTATTTGGAGAAAGTAATAAGTTGTTTCTTGTGGCCGTGTTTGCGGGAGGGGGGCCAGTGATGGAGGGGGACTGGGCTGAATTGAGGACTGTCAGAGATGTCTCTCATTGGGTGAATGATCCAGTGCAGGTGCAGGGAAACAGGGGGATGGGGGTCTCAATGAGACCACACACTGTCAGCCAGCACCACAGCAGTCTCGCGCCGCGGCCCGAACCGAACCTGAACAAACACCGCGGCGCGTTATTATTTTTAAGCTTTTCATTTATTTTCATGAATCCAACAAGTGCATTTAGATGACCAGTATGAAAGCAGATGTTTTCCATGTCATTGCTTGTTTGTGTTGATATTCGTTAATTGTTCATTTGAGTCACCACTAAAGAAGTTATATATTTTATAGATAGCGATCGTTTGTTTACGCGCGCGCGTGACATTAAACAGTCTGAAAACGGATGGATTAAAACAAACCCGTTGTTTAATACCACTGTGCATTCTGTCATAATTTTACCCATGATCCTGCTGAAGACTTTGGCACTCTACTCCAATTCAACTTCCGACAACTGCTTGTCATCATATTCACGCATGCCAGTCTTTTTTTTTTTTTTTTAACTGTCTGAGTCTTTGTTGTGCAAAGTTACATTTTAGTAAGAGCCTTCTTGTTTGCAAATGCTAATAAGACATTTTCCTCAAGAACCCTGTTTATCCCAGAACATGCTGTTCAAAGACACTAAAGTGCACACACCTTTTAATGTTTGCATGCAATTATATGTTCATATATTTAATTGTTTGTATTGTCTGGTGCGTGTTTATACATCAGCAACTTTGATTTGCTACATTTGTCAAACCTGAAACATGATTTCGATGCGGTCTTGAACATAAACTATTTGTTTTGTTACAAATGCACTCGTGATTAATGATAGGATAATTGGTGCTTTTTCTCGACATCATTGTAAATCATCATCTCGTAATTAATAATATGGATTGGGTCTTTGCAGAACAAGCCTCATGGTGGAGAGATATTTAGAGTTGGAAAATTGAGTTTTATCATCATCATTAAATGTTTCATATGGCCACACAATGAAAATCTTTCAGTGAGCATTTGGACAGTTGTTCTGATTTGTCATTGATCTTCATGCACGATTTCAAATGTAGTTTCAAAGATTCAAATTCAAAAATTCTGGGCTCTGTTATAATTATAGCCTATAGTTTACGCGCGTTTTTTTTTTTTTTTTTTTATGCTGATAACGGATCGAACAGTTCAGATCAATGAATCTATTCAAGCAGATCACATGTGTCAATGTGCAACAGATGACATCAGTCCGTGTGTTTCTGTCCTGTATCATTATGCGGGGCAACAAGTTTGACCATATGCAAAGCTGAGGTGCGAGTATTTCATCCCACGCGAGGAACAATCTGTGCTTTTATACAGCAGATCAGTCACAGCAATGCGGATCCTTTTAATGCACCACTGAGTCTCAGACTGGGATAGACGGGGATGGGGACACTGCACTAATATTAAGCTGGAGGAAAGTGTTTGTTAAAATTTATTGAAATAAAATTTTAAGCCAATTTTGACTTATTTTTGCGTGCCTTATCAAAATTGCATAGGCTAGGCTTTAAAAACTAGCGATTTTCGTTCGTTCGATTTAGAACATTTGCATGGTTTAAAACTACTTGTTTTTTTTGTTTGTAGCAGCAAAAGCTAGGCTATATATATATATATGCAACACTTTTAATTAACACAAAGAAAATAATTTTAGTTTTGGAAGGATTTTTAAAGCTCAGGAAAAAAAAAATTATATCCGGAATAATTATTTAGCAAAAACAAAGCGGTCACTACGATTTTGTGAACTAAATGTGGATCGAGCTGCGGAAACGCATCAACTGCTTTTCCTGAAGTTTTTCTTCAAATATAACGACATATTCAAAATCTATTCGTTCTTATTCCCATTTCCGGAAATGTCATCAGGTGAATATCTATGACGCACTTTTTGCATGGATGATATCCAGCATGTGAAATCAGTTTTTTTTTTTTCTCCTGGTTTCCCAGCATTAGGTTTGGGGGCTGTTAGGAGGTTGTCATTAGCTGACCCTCAGAAACAGCAGAGCATTGTTCTCCTCATTCCGCCAATTTCAAGCTTCACTTGTACATAGCATATATGTTGATTAATGACACTAAAAGCAATTGGGTCATCCGACTTAAAAAAATAAATAAAATCATCAGCAATTACTTTAAATCTGTTATTTGCTGGTAAAGTGTGTCATTAGCCTTGATTTAGACAAGAAGTTCCTACAAGCTGAAGATATCAAGGGGGTAAAATGGATTGATGAAATCGGCGATTGGACAAGGATAGGACTTTTTTTTTTTTTTGGGGGGGGGGGGGATATTCCCAGGGACTCGTTTCTCTTCTCAGTTTTGGATCAAGCAGGCGTATGTGTGCTTTCAGAAGAAAGGGTTTGTCTGGACGTTGAATGGCCCATTATGTTTCTCTGGTCACCCCCGTGTCATCTGAATGGAACGCGTGGACTTGTTGACAACTAATTTTCTCAAAATGTTCACATCTGTGGCTCTTCCTGCCCTAAAGGTGTCTGCATGACGTGGACTCCCCAACACTTTCACTTTTAATCGGAGCCGTTAAATCGAATCGAATCGGCTGGAGATTCGATTCGAATTCATAAGCGTTTATCAAGAACACGTTAAGGATCGCATTGTTCGAAAGTTAAGTCCAAACGCTATATTTCAGTACTGCACTGTAAAAAAATGATTGCTGTGATTATTTATCACAACTTAAATTTCAACATTAGAATAAGAAATAATGTGTTGTTTCAACTTTAAAAAAGTATGTATTCGTGCTTGACTTAAAATATTAAGTTTAGTTAACTTTAGTTAAGTTAGATAGCCTATTTAATTTAAATCTCAACAACCTTTAAGTTGTTATAACTAATTGCAGCAACTAGTACTTTTCGAATGGAAAAGTGCATTTATTATTCCGTTTGTTAATTTTAATATAAGGATGACATATTAAAATAAGTCGTAGTCCTCAAATAAAGCCAGTACAGAGTATAGAGCTTTAAAAACAACAAAAACAACAACAACAAAAACACGCTTCTCATTTTAGGTCACCCCATGCCTTGCATGAGTCTAATTAATTCTCAAGTATGGTTAGTGGGTCTAAAATCTTTGAATGGCCCCTGTGCTCTCGTCAGAGACCCTGCTGGAATGTAAAGTTTTTTTTTTTTTTTCTTTCGATCTTTCATTCAGTCTCAAAGAGCTACTCCAGCGTTCCCTGCAAGTGACGGAATGCCATGCTTTAAATAGGACACACGTTTGGAGCAAAAAAAAAAAAAAAAAAAGACAGTTCGAAATTATGCATATTTATAATTTTTAGCGTACGAGATTTCGTTCGTGTGTCAAACGTCATAAAACGAATACGTGAAGAGCGCTGCCAAATATGTCAAGTGGTGTAACTATCAAGCAAAGAGTGGTAAAATAATCAAACTAAAAATGTTCTTGCACCTTGAAAATACGTTTAAAAAAAAAATCATGTGTTTTGAATATCAAGTCATCTGACATGAGCGAAAAGGGATATGCCACTCATAAATACTGCATGTTGGTTATAGCCTACCACATTAAATGATTTAAGAAAAATTAAATTAAAACAACGTTTCTTCACATATTTTGTCTTCTCCTTTTAATAAGACTTCCCCCTCTCTTCTTTGGAGAGTTGCATCACCGATTCATCCTTTGATTTAAGTGCCACAAAAATATCAGTATAAATCCTCAACAGGCATTATAGAAGTAGCCTATTATTCAAGCTATTTTTTTTTTAACGCATGCAGACCTACATCTAATAAATAAAGTTTCTGACATCCACCAGAATTTAGGAGATTCTAGACCCGTAAATGCACGTTTAAAATGGTTTCCATAAACGAGAACAGCCTAAAATCCGCCCAATAGGGTGGCGTGCTGAAACGCGCGATGCGAGTTAAAAGAGGGTGTTGTTGGCTATATGCAGTGATACGGGAGCTGCTGAAGTGTGTGTTGCCCGGTCAGGCCATTTGATTGTAAATAAGAGAGTTCACACGCCGATCGAGTGACTAGAGGGAACAGGCAAACCATTTGAATCAGGTGCCTATCTCCCTATCGAGGAGATCAGAGCTCAGCCAAATGACATCTCCCTCTGAAAAGCCAATCTAGTCGCAGGATGAGATTTCACTGTCTTTGCGCTCAACCCGCCCAATTAACATAAGAAACACAGCGAGTCCCATTAAAACACGCAACAGTTGGTGGGCAGTTATGGCATTATCTGCCAACAACCCAAGTGCTGGGTTCCCTCTGGGCAATTGTGTCCTAACAAAGCCTGAAGTGCCACTTTATTTCCTATTGATTTATTGGTAGAACTTGCATGTTACACACTGCTCATGTATATATAATTAATTACTTTATCAATAGCAAGAACAGTGTGTAATTACAAGGTTTTCAAGACATAAGTAGCTTACTTATTAGTATAATTCATGTATGATGAACACTGTTAACACTTAAACACCTAAACTGATTAAACAATCAACATTTAATTAATATGACATTTATTTATATGGGAACACTTTACAATAAGGTTCATTAGTTAACATTAATGTATTAACTAACAATGAGCAATGCATTTGTACAGTATTTATTAATATTTGTTAATGTTAGTTAATAAAAACACAGCTGTTAATTGTTAGTTCACAGTGCATTAACTAATGTTAACAAATACAACCTTTGATTTTAATAACATATTAGTAAATGTTGAAATTAACTAAGATTAATAAATGCTGAATAAGTATTGTTCATGTTAACTAATGAACCTTATTGTAAAGTGTTACCATATACATATATTTGCAGGTCGATCTAGATAGCAGAGCTTTTTGCATTGATTATGTGTCAGAGTCATTTACGTTCAATTGCTTTCTGTAGAATATGACATGAAACATATTATGAAATTGCACCTGTCAACATATTATGAAGTTCATAACTCTTGGTACACACAAGATTAACGTGTAATGACAGCTTGTGCTGTACAGTTTTACTATATGACTGGTCAAGTCTAAGATGCGTGATCAATAATTGTGTATTTGTAGATCTTCATAAGAGGCGAGACATTATTGAACGCATTTGGGTTATTGAATAACCCATGCATGGGATAAGGAAAACAGGACATGTACAGACACTTTTATTAATCTTATGTCAGTTTTCAAGAACACCTGGTTAAATCTTGGTAAGATGCGGAGAGAAGCCAGTGTTGAAATAAAGTTCATTGTGACAGCTGAAATGTGATCTGAATGGTCCGATTTTTAGTGACTGATTTACCAAATTAGCAAGGTTTGGAAAAAAATTACTTTGTTTCTTATTAATAGGATGTTTTACATCACCTTTGATGTGTTCAGCCTCTTTTTTCAACTTTTGTATCATCGCTCGGCAGATTATAGTAAAGTTTGCGCCCCTTTTCAGCCTAAGCAGGATAAGCTTGGAGTGGCCTGTCACCGTGGAAACTGCCAGAACAATTCAGTTGAAGTTTGAAGAGGTCAGCTTGCAGGGTCAACAACCCCAGCCTCTGCCTGTGCCAACTTCTGTTGAGCCTGGGACTTTTTGGGGGAGCGCGAGCTCAACCTAACCCTGGGTGGTAGGCAATTCTAAGACTGATATAAATTTTTTGAGTCAGTTTGCGGACTAGGCTCTCCAGGTGGCCTGTGAAATCGATTTTAACCCCGTGACCCTGTCTTGGAGAAGCACGGTTGACAACCTGGGTGAGAATGTAGCTGGGCCTGACAGATTTGCAGCTCTGAGAGTAAAGAGAGAGCGAGAGGGAGGTGGAGGGAGAGCCCGAGCATCTCTTCAGCGCTTTAGAAGTGGTCATTAAAACCTTATTAAAAGTTGGGATGGTTGGGAGAAGAGCTGGTGGACATGTGTACGGCCTCACTGGCTTCACTGACTCAGGAACAGTGTCGGGAAACTTCAGTGTCCGAGTCTGAGAAGCACAACAAGTGACTCTGAAGCTGATGTTTAGTTGTTGTTGTGAAATGTGGAGAAAAGGAGTTTGTAACTGTGGTGCTTAGAGGATACTTTAAAAACACTCACTGTTTCAGTAGTACAGGAACAAGATTTTAGTGTGAAAAAAACGACACTTTCTAACCTTTTATGTGAAACTTTATATCCAGCTTTACAACTTTTTATGACAACATAAAGCCTTTAAAATTCTAGAAATGACCATAACAAATTACGGATGACTTTACAACCCAACTCATGCATATGTTTTAACAGAAAAAAAGAAACAATAGATATATTTATTAAAGTACTTCCCAGTAACTGGGATCCTTCTTTGAGAAAGCGAAGGATGAGTCTAAATCATTTCTGTAGTAATCAATATTATGTTGAATCAGAAATATTGTATAATGACAGAAAATGTAACATGTAAAGAACTAACGATTTAACGAGGTACCGATTTCGTGTATGAATTCATACAATGTGATTCGAACAGAACCGTATGATTTTTAGGAAAAAACGTAAGGCCCACCCCTAAATCTAACATAGTAAAATGTTACGTAAATCACATAACATGTTGTTATATGTTATATGTTATGTTATGTTATATGTTGTTGTTACATTTTATGTTATGTTATGTGTCGTGTTGTGTCATGTTATGTTATGCCATG
>CM040825.1:8580615-8755615 GCA_022828995.1 Vimba vimba | reverse complement strand
AGTCTTTCTACATCACATTTGCATGTTTAATTTTGGCATTTATTGGTAGTTATTTGTGAAATTTACTAGTAATTCCTAAATGAAAATTGTTTTAAAGTAAATCCTTTTTCATTTGTTGTCAATACAAATCAATCGATAGCTTTGTATGAGGAAGAGAATAAACTACATTGGCCAAATCTTTGAAATCTCAGTTACTATGTAGAGACAATTCATATATAGTGTATGTTTAGATAATAAAAATACTTTCATGTGCTTTTATGATGTTTTTTGTGTCATTACTGGAGCTTGACATAGTTATGAACTTGCATACTTGCATGATAACAGCATACCAGATTGAAGCAACATGATGGTTGATAAATAATGACAAAATTTGTTTTGTTTTTTTTGTGACAGAATCTCTTTCCCTGACAGTGTTTTTTAAATTTAATTTAATTTTTTGAGTTGTCAGCCACCGCCAGCATTTTTTACAAGTTTCACAAAAGTTTCATGGCCACCAGAATTTTAATGAAACATTTTAATGAACTCTTAATAATAATGCAATTAATTTCCATTAAAGTTTGTTTTAAAGTATGTAATTTTCCCATTTTACGTGACGTATCTAAAGTGAGAACTATTTAAAGTTAATACGATGTTAACAAAGCATTATCTAACTCTTTACATATGATTTAATTAAACAACAACACTTTGTTAATTACAGTGGCAATGAATGAAGAACTCACTATTTGTATATAGTCTATTAATGTATTAACTGCAGTTTATAACTATTAACTATTTGACAAATGATTTGTAGTGGATAAACATGAAGTGTGGATAAACATTTTGAACAAAAAGTCAAGTTTTTTATTCTTCAAAGACTACAATGTGCATAAGCAATACTTCTATTGCTTGTTTCTGCTGCTTCTTCGCCTGTGTTTTGATCAGAAGATTCTCTACTCTTTCAGAAGATGTGTAATAGCGCCCCCTACCTGACAGAAAATTCCGCCAATGGTGGGTAAAGAGTTAATACCGAGCGACAATTATATTTCGACCATGTATCACAATATCAAAACTGCAAGCTCTGATAACCTTGTAGACCAAGAGACCTACCCAGACCTGATTGACTCATGCCGTTGCAATGTTTACCGGTTACGTTTCATTCCTTTTCTTTTTTTCTAAGCAATTAGAAACAAGAGATGGCCGCTGTAGACGTGCCAGGGCTGTGCAGTTTCCGCTCATGTCAGTTGTAAAGGGCTTAACCCTACTCGGGGCTGTTTATTTGCATCCCTCAGTAAGTTTCGCCCATCCACAAGGAAGCCTCATGCTACTGTACCCCAATAAAACCAGAAAACACAGTCAGGGATGGCATGAACTGACTCTGAAGGACAGCTATTGTGGATGCTGCCAGTGCCCAACAAGCCCTCTTTATGATAGCAGGAATTATGATGGCCGTGGATATGTGAGATCGCTGGTGGCGAGCAAGATAAGTCGAGTAATTGTCACTTACTGTAACAGCGACTCCCATTCATTAAAGGCCCGTGTCTAATAAACTACTGGAGGAAAGGAGGCCAGCTGTACTGGGAAGCCTCGCACAAGGCGGCTCTTTCTCTGCGGTCCCAAACTTTGTCAAAAGGCGAAACTGCCTATGGGGCGCTCTGTGATTCAACAGAGATTCCAATAGAGGTTTGTCTTGGGGAGCAAACAAGGGCTTCCTTTTGTCAAAATATAGGGTGTTCAAGAGGGACAGCAAAAACTGATATAGCTTCTTCTTTAGACCAGTTCCAGTTATGTAAACTGGAAAACAAACAATTCAAGGGCTGTTGTGATATTTAACTTATTCCCCTAATATCAGTCTTCATTACTTTCAGCAATAGTTGATCATAAAACTTATAGGGTAAAATTGACCAAATCTGTCAAGTGGTATTTCTCATTTTTTAATTTTTTTTAAATTTGCATTTCATGACCATTAAGCACATTTCCACCCAAAAGTCTCATTACTGAAATGCAAAACAATGATTACAATTTTTATGATAGCGGTTTGAAATCTTATTTATTTTTAATTAACTATCAATAATTGTTAAAATAGTAAATACTGTATTTGCACCATGAAATTATTTGTTCTGTTGCCTTCAATTTATGCTGATCGTTTTATAAATTGCCTCTCATTAATTATCGTGCATTTGTCAGTAATAATAATAGAAACACTCCATAAAAATAAAGAAATTAAAGGAAGTTGACTTCATTCTCTTCATGCTATATATCATAGTAACAAATTTTGCTGCAATTAGTTATAACAACTTAAAAAATTATGTTTTCGTGCTTGACTTAAAATATTAAGTTTAATTAACTTTAGTTTAGTTTAGTTAAGTTGGATATTTAAGTTATCTCCACAAATTTTAAGTTGAAACAACACATGATTTCTTATTCTAATATTGAACTTTAAGTTGTGATAAATCACAGCAAGTTGGTTAGTTGACTCATAAACTATCATAAAAAAGTTAGTACTTAAATTACTTAGAGTCCTACCATTACAATGGCTTCCTCATCACTGAATTCTTACATTTTCTCTTCTAGAAAAACCAGACGAATTGAGGAATCCATGAATAGAAGCCCTCCAATTCCTCTACCCTGAATATTTCTGTATAGTGAAGTGAATTCCAGAGGTTCTTCAAGAGGAACACATGTCCTCAAGTATGCTGACATTTGAATGCATTTCTAGGGTGACAGCAGAAGGAACCCTGTTGATTTGGGGTGTCTTTGCTGGATCATGTTGGGCCATTGTGTGTCCTTCTTAACTTCCTCTCAGTAACTGTCTAAGGCGGGCATGTACTAACTTTTTGGAATGTGTCAAGTCCTTGTGAACTATTTCCTTTCTTTTCCAACCGCTGTTTGCTTCTTTATAAAGTTCCTTTTTCTAACCTTTTAAACTGAAGCAGTGGACCCTGTGCGATGGTAAATATAGCCTAGGAACTATGTCCTTCTGTATACATATTTGCAATCCATTGCTACACAAGCCATTGCAACTTTAAAAAAAATAACTTTTTAGCAACTTTACTTGCTGTAACTCAGCAGCTAAACCTTATCCTAAACTCATCCGGAGAGACGTGGGTTTATATTTACAGAGTTATACCAATTTTGCAGGGACTCAAACAGAACTCCCATAAGGATATTTGCTGTCATTAACTGAGCTCATGGCGGTTTAGCACAGACCAATTAAGACTCATATTTGCTTATACAGTTGTTATGTTTCTCCATGGACCATTGTGATTGGGGCCATACATCCCATTGTTTTCCAATAATTAATGATACTTTGGTTTACTTTGGACTTTACAGGGATATGAGTATAAGAAGGCTCAAAGAATGGGAGAGATATAAAGTAAAGCACAATTCAAACACACAAGGCACTAATGACACATGACTAACTTCAGAAGGTCAGAATAAAAGTCAACAAAGAGAGCAGCTTCACTCCTGAATCAAACCAAAGATCCGTTGAGGAATACAAGGATAAGGTTGAGGGAAGTGTTGTAGGAGAAAGTTGGATTATGGAATCCAAGGGGGAAGTGGGATCGACTCCATCTGTCGAGAGGGTCTTCCAGTCGACTTTGGCCCACATGCTGGATGCTGGCTCAGGAAGCTCTTTCACACTTCCTCCCGCAGTCCTAGACATGGTCCTCGAAGGGGGAGTGTACCAAAAGGCATAGCCTCTATCTAAGGGTCTTTGTCCCTATGGGGGGGCAAACAGTGGGATCCTACAGGAAAGGAAACACACGCCCCCTCCTTCAACAACAGCAGGAGGAGAAAGAAAGCACATTACATGCTTGAAATCAGCCCTCTGCCATTATTTTAGTGGGGGGACACTTTCGCTTTCAGACGTGCTCCACAAGTTGGGAGTTGCGAGATGGGCAGATGAGATTTTCCTTGGCTCAAAACACAGATTTCATGAATGCACCTGCTATTGTGCCTCCCGCATTGTTTTGGTGTTTTGTTGAGTGTCACATATCAGTAATGGAAATGAGGCAATAAAACGAAAGGAAGTTGATATCCTGTACACAAAAGTGTGCGACAAGCCTGGTATTCAAAAGGAAGTTGGTTTACTCAAAGAACAGGGCAGAAAAAAACGTATTAGCTACTCGATTATCAGCTCATTCATAAGTTACGGCAAGCATGTAAATGTACAATAATAGACACACCTCTACAGTCTACAATAATACCGCTGTACTTGAATGACAGTCGATGTTTGACTTGATCTTTCCCTCTTCTTTTTCTCTCTTCTTTTTTTCTAGTATTTTTTCTACTCAAGCATGGCGGTGATAATTGGATTGTGTGGACACCTGTATGAGTGCAGTATATCCAGGGGATTAGAGACCGGGATGGGTGAGTCAGCTCAAATTATTGTCATGTTAACCCATACAACTGGCAGCCGTAGCCCCCTACTACTGACTAAAATAAGGTCACAGCGGTCCCAGAACCTGTCCAACCTCAACAACCTCTAGAGCCATAGATGCACAAGGGATTTTACTAAAACTAGAGCATAACTCAAATGGTTATTTGAAGATCCACACAGTTCCAACATCGTTTATCATCCAAAAATGTACTTATTTCTACACTGGAAAGAAATTCAAACATTGTACCTTTAGGGGTACAACAACTTGTCCCAGTACCCTCAAAGGGGCATATTTGTATCTTATCTGCCCCTAAAAGGCACCTTAAGGGTACTCCTCTGAGGAACTAATATGAAACTTTTAGGGATAAAAAATGGTACAAAGGTGTCATTTTAAGGGGTCTGTCTTAGTGACAAACTGTTGAACTCATAAACTCAACACATTTTGCACATTATTTTTTTTACTGATAGTTTAAATGCCTCTTAAATTTATATATTCACAGAAGCCAATCATTCACCACACAACCTGTTGTGGGCAGCACAAAGCATATATTTATCCTGTATTTAACCCACATTTAATTCAATCTGGTTTGTATACTCATGTTGGCATTCAAGTCAATGTGATGTGACTAAATGTTTTTATTACATCTATTAAATTATTCAAAAATACATTACAAATATTATTCACACATATAATAACCTATACCTCTTTTAAGCAGCATGTTTTTAATGTCCATATTAAACATTTATTTAGATATTTTTCTGGGTTAATGAGTAAAACATGCCAAGGGTTACACAACTGTTCTTATATTGCAATGAAGAAAAAATAATAACTTTATTAAGGTTCTATAATGACCGTTTCTATTACTAATCAAGGTTATTTCAGGTTGTAGAATGTCATGTTGTGTGACTGCCCAAAAACCTAAGGATATTTCTGAATTAATAATTCATGATATTTATGCAACAACAACAACAAAAAATACCTTGGAAAAAATATACAAAACATTTTGAAAATAATGAGTACATTTACATGTATTTAAGTTTTAAGGAAAGTATGTTATTGCTTTCTACTTGATGGTTACACCACATGCCATTTTAGAGTTATTATGATAACTTCTTGAAAATGACATTATAAATTTGGTCACATAAAACCAACATGATTATATTACATTTGAATGAACTTTAACTAGAGTTTTAAAACCTTTTGCCAAGACATTCTTGAATGTCATTGATCCATTATCCTAACTGACCCAACAACCTGACATATTTGCATCATCAACAAAACATGTTAGAAGTGTTTTCATTTATTTATCCTAACCATGCACAATTATGTGGTTAGTTGCATTTTATTGTTTGCATGTAACATTTCCTCTTCACTTGTGAGCCATTTTGAGGTCCCAACCGACCTGTGGAGAACCACAGCTGTAGTAGATGAGCTTTTACACAAGATTAACTTTTATTTGTTAAGAAAGTCTAAGGTATATTGTATCCTTTAGTTTCAGTATCACGTTCTGTCCTGGTGCACGAAGGATAAATGTTGGACGCCACTGCCAACAGCCCTTGTATGAGCTCGTCAGGGCGGCCATCGTTAGCAGGAGTTGGTAAACAGAGCGTGGAGTGTGAGGAAGGGGGGCAGAGGTGCCGAAAGACGAGACGGCAATAGTGAAACTCAAGCTTGTTGGAGTAGGGAAGGGGGTGGTTGTTTGACCACCGGGATGAGCGATGAGTCGACGCTCCCATCAGAAAGCACTGCCACGGCAACTGCGCGGATTCACTAGGTGTCGTCTAGGCAGGTAATTCATCAGCCCATGCCGGGGCCGGGCCTCCGAAAAACTTCCCATGGTCACTTCAGAGTGCGAATACGTAATGAGCTGGAGGGCTCCACATTTGCCACGGCTGATTAGACGAGAACAATGGGCCCAAACAGAACTGGCAGCCCTCACAATGGGGACTGGAAAGCCTCAAGGCGTTGCCTCCATATTTCTAGGGTAAGAAGAGAGAGAGAAAAGTGAACAAAACTGTAGTTTATAACTGTCTGCTCTCTTTTGGATGGCTGTTGAACATGTACGACGCTTTGTCACTGGACTTCCGAGAGTGTGTATGTGTGGTAAGGTTGCGCTCAAAGGCTGAAGAATGATGGGGGAACAATGTTTTGTCAATATATTTTAATTAATAGACAGAGAAACTGCAGCCATTTTTAGAATAATGCAAACAATGAGAAAGATTCGGATCACGATTATTAAAGTTAACTAAAACCAAAACCATAAGAATTCTTACTTGAAATAAATAAACATTAACTCAAAATAAGTATTAATAAACTAGATACTAGGTCCAATTCTAGTCTGCTTATTAGCATGGATGCTACTAGGATATTGGCTGTTTATTAGTACTTATAAAGCACAATTCGCCCCAGAATCTCTAGATATGGAATTATTTGCCCATTTTTATCAGCGGCAGATGAAAACGAACACAACCAGTCGTTTGATTTGAGGTTTCATTCATGTCTGTAGCAGAAATTGTTCAGGACGGGTTGAAACAGTCAATAAGTATGAGCAATATTAACAGGGATTTAGCAAACTTCACTAATACTTAAATAAAAAGTGTCATTTAATCCCAATGAAATTGTTAAATTCTTTTCGCACTGATTATTTGTGTGCAATATTAACATGCTGTTTATAGCTATAGTGCATTTAAATTAACAGTCCTTTTCTGACCAACCAAAAAAAAAAAATGTCATAATCTTAACTAAGCAATTTGGCCTGGAAAGAGATCAACGTCATTAGTGTCTTTTGTTTGACAAAGAGGAACTGGCTCGTGCAGAGCGCTCAATCTCCACAGTAGGCATATCTCTTTGAACACACTCTATGAAATGAGTTTCTGTATCAGTTGGAGACAGTTTTGCTCTCCACTTTAAAAATAGAGATGATGGGAGGGAAGCCCCTGGAATATTTATTGGGGGGGGGGGGATAAATCCACAGCCCGCTGACAATTTGCTCTTTTCGGTCACATGTTCTTCCCGTTCATCTCTGTTTTTCCAAGTACTTAACGGTATTTACATATTATTTCAGTGTAGTGCGGCAGATACGCGCGGTGGCGCAGCACAGCAGTGAGCCGCTGAAAGAATTCACGCTTAATTGTATTTCATAAATCATATTGGGAACCCCTTCAGAATAAGCTCCCTGTAACAAAATGATAAAATGGCCAATTATGAGAAAATTCCAGGGTCCTTAATTTACTAAACACACTCCGGAGAGACTCTTTTGAGAGCAAAGATAGACTCCTTGTTGAATTGTTTTTCCTTTAGTAAATGGAGTGGCTTTGCATTATATTACTAAATAAATGATCATTGGTGCTTGTTTTAAATGCTTTCTCTGAGCATTTACGCTCACAACATCCGTCACTATGACCAACTGACCACTATGACCTTCCCCCTTCCATCAGGAGGATTGGACCTAAACTAGTGTTTGCAGTCTAAACTATAGTCTTTTGAACGCAAATATCTGGAGTGATAGGTAGAGATAGCAGCTCCATCACTCTCAGAACTGCTCAAATTCCTAATCAGAGTATTTGTTTTAGGTTTTGCAGGTTCTGAGCAAATCTGTGGACCGAGTCCTCCTGATCTGTCGTCTCCCGAAGGGCCAGATCTGCACACTGGGGATGGCAGTGTCGGCAAACTTGCCGGATCAACTTTGACCTCTCAGTAAACGCATGCGTTGGATCCAGGCTGCATATGGAATTCACTTCTGTCATTTTGTTCTCTGACTCCTTATACCGAAAGAAACTCAAATCCATGTTTATAATAAAAGATATGTAGTAATACTTTATTTTGATGGTCCTCTTCTGTTGAATATAAGTAACTATATTTTAAATAGCAGTCATTAGAGTATTAGTCTACTAATATCTGCTAACTTATTGTGATGCTCCTCACAGACATTCAACTGACTATAGTAACTTTGCAACTACATAGTAATTTCTCTTTTTGACGCCACAAAGTCTTGTTTTTTGTTTGATTCATCAATGAGATATCTTTATTTATTTTATTTTTGAGAGAGAAGTTTAATGCACTTCATATGTTTATTCAAACACAATAAAGTTGAATACGTTTTTATTTATTTTTTAGCACAAAATAAAACCATCTTTACAGATTTATATTCTATTGATTGTTAACTGCATCCACTGATTCGTTTTTTTTTGTTGTTTTTTTAAGTACAATCAACTTGGCTATTTAAGTCATTTCAACTTAAATTACATTAATCTTACTTTAAAAAAAATGAGTTGAATCTTGTATAACTTACAACAAATATATATATATATATATATATATATATATATATATATATATATATTTGATTAATTAAAATAATGTCAAAACATATTATAACATATTGGTCATACAAATTTTAAAGTGTCATTAAACTTCAATAGATCAATTAAAGCTAAATAAAAACTTGAAAACAAACTTCTAAGCTGAAGACTTAAATAATTTTAAATATTTTTTTCAACAAAAAGATAAAGGGACTCAAATAAGTGAATAAATTGTTTATTTGAATTGATTCTTTGAAGTGAAACAACCTAATGAACTGATTCGCTAAAATCAGCTGCACTTTTCAAGACTATTTAGGATGGTTTAGGAGTGTTTAATTATCTCATTCAGCTGGAAAGCTTTGTGCGTGAAAGAAAAAGATGCTTTGTCATGCTGCTCGTTGGAGAGAGAAAAAGAGATTGATACTTTTGTTAGTAATGCTCAATCATGCTGTGGACTGTATACATGACTTGTGTTCAATGGTATGGAAATAAAACAAAGAATATATTTACCAACTTTGTTTTTCAATTATCTTAATTTTAGGGCTTTTGTCAGCAAATATTGATAAATGCAATTAATAGTTTATCACTTGACAGTTGTAAATCAAGTATTCAAGAATGTGTAAACAGTAAAAGGGTCAAAGACATATAAGAGTGTTCATGATAAAGAAAAGGAAACAATATTTTAAAAATATGTTGGTTTTTACATGGTTTTGAAAAAAACGTTTATACAATTTTAAATAAACATTTAAATGTAATTAAAAAAGTAAAAAGTGTTATATTTTCATTAAACCTTGAATAAATGTATGTACACATCTTATTTGTTTTTTACTTTTAGAGTTTTTTTCCTTCTTTACAAATATTATTAATGCTAAATGTCGTTCTGTTTTTGAGGAATCGCACCCCATGACGTTTTACTAGCTGAACTAACCTGTCTTCTGTCATTATAAGAGATTTGTCAATCTAAGTTTGTGTTGGTTGCACCACATGACTTTTACTTGGTGGACAAAAGTTTTCAAAAATGAATAACAAAATGTTTGTTTTCTAAGTAATACTAATAAAAGACAATGCCAAACTACTTTATCAGGTTTTATTTTCAAGAATTCCATTTTTTTATTCATTATGATATGAGGACAGTTGCATAACCCTGACATGTTTTAACTAAAACATATTTAGATTATTTCATTGAGAAATTATAGCATGCTGAACATAGTAAATGTGCATTCAAGTCAATGAATTCAAGTATGAATTGCATTTTTAGTTATAATTCGCATAAATGATTAGACCTGATCCAAAACATAATCATTAAAACCCATATTGATTAACAACTATTGTAAATAAGTGTATATGCCTTAATGTGTTAGAACTCTGCCTTCTACTGCTCTCTACACTGTAAAAGAAACATATGATTGATAAGTTATGACAACATATGTTTTTACATTGCTTTAACTCATCAAAATAAGTTAAGCAATTTTCAAAGTTTTTATACACTGTAAAAAGTGATCAGTTGACTTAGCTTAAAAAAAAAATTATTAAGTAAATAAACTTAATGCGTAATTGAAAGAAAAAAGTTATGTGGAATTGTCATTAATTATCAATTAATTATGAATTGTCATAGTTATTAAGTCAACTGATCACTTTTTACAGTGTAAAAATGCCTGTTTTTTATATTTTTGAATATCTGGCAAACTAATTGTTTATTATTATTGCCACTTTCCTCAAAAAAATAAGTGATCAGTTGACTTAACTTAAAAAAGTGAGGAAACCCGTTGCCTTAAAATTATTGAGTAAATAAACTTCATGCGTAATTGAAAAAAAAAGAGAAAAAGGTATGTGGAAATATCAGGTTCACGTAACTTAATTTTTTTAAATACGCATGAAGTGTATTTACTTAATGATTTTAAGGCAACGGGTTTCCTCACTTTTTTTAAGTAGTCAACTGATCACTTTTTACAATGCCAAGAGTCAACTATTTTTTAAGTCAGTTTAATGTAATTTAAGTTTAAATGACTTAAACATCCAAGTTGATTGTAAGATTTAAAATTTAAGGCAGTCTTTTAAGGCAATATATCAATGTAACTTTTGTTTTTACAGTGTATGTAAATGAGGACAGTTTATGAATCATAATTAATCTTAGTGTAGGGCGTCCCACTGGAATACAATAGAGTAGGGGAAGGTGTAACTGTAGAGCTCTTGTGCAGTATCAGTGTTGCAGGCCTGCGGTGCTGAAACTCCGTCACACCGCTGTCTCTCTCGCTCTCGAAGCTCCCAGGCCAGCGCTGTGCTCTCCGCATTCAACTCTCTCTTTATTTAAACACAAAGTGCTGTGACACGCTGCTCTCCATCAGCTTCCACTGCTTCCTTTCACCACTACCTGCATTTATATTTGGGCACATTCTGGCGTTTGCGGTCGCTTCTCAAGTACTTTTTTTGTGAGAAAGCATATTACCTCACATAATAACCGAGCATCCATTTGCGACAGAGTGGAGAAGGCCCTGACAAACCTGAGCTCCATCCGGGTTAGGACCAGATTGCACTCTACGTTTTCCCAGGTTAACACCGAATGTTATTAAAGCAAGTTGACCGTGGGGTCAGCCCGAGAGCGGCCCATGAAAACAAACAATTAATTTGGCATGGAGGTGTAATGGGATGATCTCCCGGCAGGGCCGGATCCATTGTTCGACTGGAATTAACCGTGGCAGGTCATGTGTCACTGGGCACTGACCTCAGTCCATTCACTAGCCCACACTTGCATTAGCCATGGCCCGGCGAGGGGTCAAACACAGTTACAAGCCAGCCAAACACCCCTCCCAACACACACGCACACAAAACACACACTGCCTTCCACTTCCTGGCCACTTCGGACCGTTGCTGGACTTGCCGAACAAAGGAATGACATTACCAGGAAGGGATATGTGACGGCATCCAGGCCACTGCACTCATCTCCCAAATCAAGCTTTTTGAAAGTGAAAAAGTAAAGTAATTTTTGTTGTATGCGTTTGTTGTCCGGCGTTAAAAGAGCGTTTGATTTTATCCGAAGCAGATTAGCGTGTTTTTTCACAACGTTTCATTGTGCTGGTTGTAGTATGTATCGCGGCAATTTGGAAATGTCCAGTAGGTGGCGCTAAAAGTGCGTTTGGCTTTATCCAAAGCAGATGAACGATATTCTGGCAACATCATTACGACGATTGTTAAAAGTGCGTTTGGCTTTATCCAAAGCAGATGAACGATATTCTGGCAACATCATTACGACGATTGTTAAAAGTGCGTTTGGTTTTATCCGAAGCAGATTAGCATGTTTTTCACAGCGTTTCATTGTGCTGGTTGTAGTATCGCGGCAGTTTGGAAATGTCCAGTAGGTGGCGCTAAAAGTGCGTTTGGTTTTATCCAAAGCAGATGAACGATATTCTGTCACTGAATAGACCTGACGCACGGACTCTTTATAATGTTACACAACCGTTTTCTTTCTCAACTGTTTACATTCACTAAAAACAGAACTGACTGTGTTTACGTGAACACTCGCCATTTTGGCATTATTTTGTCTGTATTTGACTGTCTCAACGGAAATTGTGTGATTGAATGAGTAAAACTATGTGCAATATGTGCTGAAACTCATGTAACACCAAAAATATTCATCCAGAGCAAATGAAACGAGTGAGTGTATGGAGGCGGGTTTGTGTGTCAACTCGCCGTCGGAGAAATCATGAGAGAGCGAGAAAGCACAGGTGGTATTGTGTATCTATTCTGCGGAGAATGAGTATTGGAAGCATTTCAGATATTTCAGTGCTTAATTGTACAGTATACGTTTCTTCCCCATTTCGCCTATGTTGCCATCTCCTCCTGTGCAACGGAAGATGGCAATATGTCTGTGACACCTTCGAGTGAATCATCACTTATGAAGGTGCATTTGCTCAGAGAAGAGTGTTTTAGCACGTTCGCTCTGACATATCCGCCACGGGCCACCCATCAGGACGGCTTTATGTTGTCCGTATGTTGCTGTTATTTCACCGTCTCCCTCAGGCCCGGCTCAAAGTCGCTGACTTCATTTAACGTCAGTCACCCGAGGCGCGAATGTAAGAGGTGGTTAGCGCGCTAGTACACCTGACAGATGCGCAGTGCAACTGTGGCATGTTCGACAAACATCTGATCCCATAGCCTCGGGCCACAGATACCACAGAAATGTGTTGTGTGGATGACGGACAGTTATGCAAAATGACTTTCGTGCTGGTACTCCTACTTAGCATACATCTGGGATGTGACTGCGGGTATTTGTTATAGAGCGTTTCACAGGTATATCATCCATATTTAAACACAAGCAAACAACAGCTGCAAGTTGCTGTTACACATTCTCGTCCGTTGTGATGGGCAGACTTCAGGAGACTGGAAGTCTCGTTCTCCATTAATTGATTGGGTGTTGAGTGGGTGGAAAAGGCCGAGCCGAAGCCCCAAAGCGCAGCGCCTGAATTAAAACTTCAATCCCCCATGTAAGACTCAATTTCATCCGTGACCCGACATTATACAAATGAGAAGGGAACTGATAGATGCCTCCTCTGTAGATGGAGTCCCCAAGCTTTCGGCCTGCGATGGGGGAAGGGGATTGACCCGACTGCTCATCTCGTCTCTTTCAGTGTGAAACAGCAGAGAGAGTTTGAAGGATCCCTTGAAACACTTTCATTTTGTAAAGCGTCAACAACATATCCGGAGTTAAAGGAGAAGTTCACTTTTAAAAAAACTTTTGCTGATAATTTACTCACCCCCATGTCATCCAAGATGTCCATGTCTTTCTTTCTTCAGTCGAAAATAAATTAAGGTTTTTGATGAAAACATTCCAGGATTTCCCCCCATATTATAGAGTCCAATGGGACCCAAACGGTCCAAGGTCCAAATGACAGTTTCAGTGCAGCTTCAAAGGGCTTTAAACGATACCAGACGATGAATAAGGGTCTTATCTAGCGAAACGATCGGTCATTTCAAAAATAAATAAAAAAGTTTAAGTTTTATAAGCACAAATGTTCGCCTTGCTCTGTTCTGTGATGCGCGTTCGTGACGTCACGTAATACGCAATTACGTTGAAAAGGTAACTTCTCCTTTAATTTATCTCTCCCACAAACGGTTTGATAGAAAGAACCTTCACTTTCAAACTGAGACTCATTTGGGCTATTTTCACCCTTGATTGTGATTCATAGTGTATTATTTGATTCCTCAACCATGGTACTTCAATGTGAAGATTAGCAGCAACTGTTTACTTCTAACACTAGGTGATGATTCGTTCGTGTTTTGCCTGGATTTATGAAGCACTCGCATCTGTTTTTGAGAAGAATGAGGTGCGTGTTGAGGGGAACTTCAGCATGACTTACAGCAATGATTAATGTATTATATTATAATTGGCAAATTATACATCATTAATAGTGGTTCATTCCGCAGGTTAGGATTGCTTTCACACCACATTAGAGTTTTGGGAACAGAACGAAAAGCTCTATGCATGTTAATTAAATATATATTTTTATGTAGAAAAATCATTTTATACTGTGTGAGGAAAATGTGAAGTGTTATATTGTAAAAGTAACAAAATTTAATTGTAAACTGTATTCAAGCAATTTGCAAATGATTTAAAGTATATTGAAATGTATATAGGATATTATTAAAATAGTGCTCAGCCAAGGCTACATTTGTTTGATCAACAATACAGTAAGAACAGTAAAATTGTGAAAAATTATTGTAATTTAAAATAGCTGTGTTCTATGTGAATATATTGTAAAATGTAATTTATTCCTGTGATCAAAGATTAATTTTTAGCATCATTACAGTCTTCAGTTTCACATGATCCTTTAGAAACACACACACACACACACACACACACACACACACACACACACACACACACACACACACACACACACACACACACACACACACAAACACACACACACACACACACACACACACACACACACACACACACACACACACACACATATATATACTGTAAAAAAATATTTTCATGATTTTGTATCAGAACTTTCCATCTTTTGTCAAATCAACTTAGATAATCAATGTGGTTCAAATAACAATATTTTGAGTTTCTATTTATTAAACCAATCTCCTTCGTTGTATCAACTCAAATTTTTTATTTCAATGAACTCAAATATTTAAGGCAACCAGGTAACATACATTTATATTTATATATATATATACACACACACACACACTCATTAGTTTGAACTGGCAGAATAAACAACCATTGGCGATGTATAATTTCCTGTTATAATTCTATTAATTTCTAAGGCAACTGGTCATTTACAGAAGCAAGTGCAATTGTGCAGGTTAAGGTTTGGCTGAAAGACAAAAACACGAGTGAAACACTGATTGACTGACTGAAGAATAACCGATCATATGATCATCTTGTTGATTGCAGGACAAACGGACACATCATCTGGCTCCTTAAAACGGGTGACAGTGCCATTTGAACGGCACGGAGGAGCCGCCATGGACTGATTCATGCTTCCTTTCATTGGCGTGATGACTGGGCATATTCTTTATTCTTATGGACACCATGGGGTAGGACGATGTGAACAGTGCAGACTTCATAAGAGCCCACACAAGATGACTGTCTGCTCTTGACTGAGGAATTGTTCGTGCTATGAAAACTCTCACAGCAGCAAACTGTAAATACGGAGGCATATCGCTGCCAGCGGAGATCTGATTTGTTGTTCGGAAACAGTAATGCTTTTGCCTTTGACCGTAGTCAATGTCTCTTTTAGGTTTTGGTGCTGGACACGGACAGTTTTGATTGTTTTTTGTCATTATACACAACCCATGAAATAATGTTTCAAAAAGATAGTATATTAAAGATTATTATATAAATGGTGTGGTGAAACCCGTGTTGGTAGGTCAAGGTATCATTCTCTCAATATTAGCATTGTGTCGTCCTCCCTGGAGACGGTTGGATCGGTCACTCAGAGAGTAGCATGTCACTGGAATCTTTGTAGTCGCTAGATGATATCTGGACTGCAGAGGACTACTTGCCTTCTGGCGTGGCCATACAAACTCGATGAATGGAGGATGTCTGGACTCTGATCCAGTAATTTGAACTCCGAATGGACAACAGCATCAAGTCATCCAAAACTCTGCTTGTGGCCCTTAAAAAAGAGGTGGAGAGAAACTACCAACAAGGGGTAAAATGTGTGCTTAATTGTCATTTTCTTTATGCAAAATATATATTATTTTTTTTACACACTGCATCAGTTTACAGCAGTAACAAAACAAAAAAAATTAATACATTTTCAAAGAAAGAAAGAATTGGGATGTTTCAGCCATCATAAGCCATGCATAGCAATTCACAAATGGCATTTTCTTTAGAGTTATCATGTTTTCAGATTGTTCAGACCTAACAATGCATGCAAGTAAGTAAAATATACATCTACTCTATAATTTAAACACCTTGAGGAAGGTCACAACTTGCTCACAACAAGGTGAGCACATAGTTTTAAGTTATGACCAGGACTGGGTTTGCTCCATGTTTCTGTTTAATTTCCCAGTTGGAGTCAAAGCTCTTTTTGTAAATGCAGAGGGAGAAAAGACACACATTTTGGAAACATAAGGGCTGACTTCAGTGTGATCAAGCCAAGATCTCAAAGAGAGTCATGGGAGTGATTCAGAGAGCATATGGCCACACAACCACATCCAGCATCGGCAAATCTCATCCCATTCAAATCTCTTGGGATTATATTCTTGGAACAACAGTAAATATACTGGGAAAAAAGTTGTTTCTTTTTGGTTGGTCCTGGGCACCCCGTTTAATTTGATCATTTGATTGACTCTGTGCCAAGAACAACAGCAGCTGTAATGTCCGGGTAAGTCATAAAACGGTATCATCCATAATACTGGCTTCTGTAAGTTTGAAAGAACACCAGGCCTTGGCAAATGTCTTCAAATTAAAGACTAAAAAAATAAATAAATGCACTTTATTCTCAGTTCACCTTGACTATTTTTGACTGGTTAGCACGGCCAGTTAGCAGTTAGCCTGGAGACATTCAAAATTAGCAAAATATTGTTTTCAAGCAACATATAAATCACGAGTCATGTGCCAGCCAAGCAACTACCATTGAAACGATTTTGAAGGCTAACAGATAACTTCAGCGTCCGTTTGATGCTGTGTATAGGTTATTGCTTATTCAGCCAAAAATCTGAAAACTCATGTCAAACTCACATGGCGTATTTTCTTCAGTGGAACAAAAAACATATGATATTTTTAATAATGTTTCAAACGTTTTTTGTTCGTAAGAATACCAATGAGGTCCAAAACTTTCAAGCTCGAAAAAGGATATAAAGGTAGTGTGAAATTAATCCATACAATTTGACTGGTATATTTAAGTCAACACAATTACTTTGTATGAAGAACGGAATTAAATTTATAAATATTTAATTTATTGTGTGTCCTGCAGATGTACAAAGTCATACATGTTCAGAATGACTTGAGTAAAGGATGGTGAGCATAGTTCGCAACATGGTGTATCTTACAAGAACTCGTAGGCACTATTTTTTCCAATGACCCTGTTCTGCTTCAGGTTGAGTAGACCCAGTTTGAACCAAGAATCATGACTAAGAAAAACATATCTTGAAGTTTTTAGCCTTGCGTGTATTGACTTGAGCACCATTACGGTCAAACTTTGTCGGCTCAAACCCTAGCAGAACTTTTAGGTCCATTGGAGAAGAATGTGGCTATGAGTTCTTGTGTATTAAACCATGTGAGGAACAGCCATCCTCACCTGTCATTCACCCACACCATCCTTGAGTTCCCATTCATGGAATCTCTCTAATGAGAGTGGAAATGTCAGCTATGATACACTCGGAGAGAAGAAGAGAAACAGGGCATCGTACAAAGGGCTTTTATGCGGCCTGTGTTGTGTTTCCTACACACTTGTATTCTAGCTGCTTTGTGACTTGATTAGTGAATCCTCTCACACATTCTCACATGTGAAAAAGACTACAATTTGCTTGGGGATTATTTTTAGTAAAGCATTGTTTGTTGTGTGGTGTGTTACCCTGAAATGCGACGGATTGGGCTGGGTATTGGAATAGTGTCAAACTATTTAGGAAAACAGGCAAGCATGTGCCAAAACCTGTTTGTAAAACCTAAAGGCACTCCACGTACTATGGTATTGTCATGCTCCTCTAACATACTTTAAACAATAGAAAGGTATAAAAAAAAATTATATTGTGATGTTACATTTCCAAAACTTCCAAGTTTTTTATTTATTTAATTTTTAGGGACCACAATTTCCAGTGTAACTGGTCCTACTCGAACCACTCCAAGCGGATTCAAAGCAGCTCAACCGGCATTGGAGGCATCCTAACAAAGGATGCAAAAGCCCGCAGCCTCCAACATTAGTTGTTAGTGCGCTTCTGAGGCCAGGAGAGGGAAGTTCCTACTGGTTACATTACACTCACGCCTCTAAACCACACTCCTGTCTGGGTCACGTTCTACATGCAGATGAGAGCGATCCGATCCAACATTGACCAGCATGGCAGGTGGATGTGCTAACAAGGATGCTAAAAAACACAGTCTCTAGCATCAGTGTGTCTCTTAAGGGCCGGGGAGTTAGGATTACTTTCCTAGCACTTACTAGTTGGCCTCTATAATAGCCCCACTAATAAACCTCACTACCATCCGGGTCATGGCACCAATGTAACTGGTCCTACTCACACCAATCCAAGCGGCATTTGAACCACTGGCATGACAGGTGGATGTGCTAACAAGGATGTTAAAAACCACAGTCTCTAGCATCATTGTGTCCCTTTAAGGGCAGGGGAGTTAGGACTACCTTACTAACACTTACTAGTTTGCCTCTATTATACTTACCCCCCCCCCCCCCCCCCCCCCCCAAACCTCACTACCAACCGGGTCACGGCACCAACGTTTACTGGTCCTACTCACATGACTCCAAGCGGGATTCAAACCACTGTTAACTGTTATGGCAGGTGGATGTGCTTACAAGGATGCTAAAGACCACAGCCAATAACGTCAATGCACCTCTTGAGGGCAGTGGAGTGAGATTTACCTGACAACTCAAACTAGCTGGCCTGCATTACACTCACCTCCCAATGTAATTGGTCCCACTTACACTGCTCACACCAGTATGGCAGTTGGGCGCCCTAACCAGAATGTTGCCTCTAACGTCTGTCACTATTGTGCCTGTTGAGGGCAGGAGAGTGAGGTTTACCTGCACAGCTCTTACTAGCTGGCCTCCGTTACACTCAAAACCTTACTATTATCTAGGTCAAAGCACCAATGTAACTGGTCCTACTCGCACTTCTCCGAGTGGGATTTGAATCACCATCTACTGGCATGGTAGATGCGTGTGCTAACAAGGATGCAACTTCTAGCATCAGTCGATAATGGTGGCAGGAGAGTGCACAGATCTTACCAACTGGTCTCCGTTACACTCACCCCCCTTAAACTCACTATACCATCTGGGTCACGGCACCAATATCCGAGCGGGATTTGAACCACTGTCATGGGAGGTGGATGCACCAACTAAGACTCTAAAGATCACAGCCTATGATGGTGTTCCTCTTGAGGGCAGGGAAATGAGGTTGACCTGCAAAACTCTTATGAGCTGGCCTTGCTTACTCTTACTCCCCTAAACCTCACCACGGCACCAATGTAATCTGTACTACTCACACCAATCCTAGCCGGATACGAACCAGTGCCAACTGGCATGGACGGCAAGACATTTTCATCATCAACCAAAACGTTGAAGAAATAGTTCACCCAAAAATGAAAATTCTGGCATCATCACTTCAGGTTGTTCCAATGAGTCAATGGGTACCAATGTTGTTTTTAGCCCCATTGACTGTACAAAAATAGTTCTTCAACGTTCTTCAAAATACCTTATTTTATGTTCCACAAAATTAAGAAAGTCAAACAGGTTTGGAATAACATGAGGGTGAGTAAATGATGACAGATTTTTTTATTTTTGGATGAACGGTCCCTTTAACCTCATACTGCCAAAGAAAATGCTTAAGCCTTAAAGCTATGTCAATGGATTGGCTGTACACATGGGTTACATAGTTAATTAAGAAGCCTCAACTCTAAATCCTTTAAGTATGATCAAATTACTCCCTTTAGAGACTTTGGAAATAAAACTATGAGATAATAAACCTCTAAATCCAGTGTAAAAAATTACCAAAAATTGGAGACCTGTCAAAATGAAACCTCCTGAGTGGTATTAAATAAATGAACCTTCTCATGAAGGCCATGATGCACATTGATCAAGTAATGAAGATGTCCATGTGAAGCTAACTGTACATGGCTCATTGTTTGAGAGCGAGTGGATGAGTGAATGCTGGTAATGGAATCTCCTTCCAGTGATTTCTCAACTACAAAGAAGGAGAGGTGATCTTAGGTGTGACACTGGACATGATCAATCACACACAGACAGTTCCCTCAGGACAGAAGAGAAAGGTCCATCCACCTGTCTCAGGCATCGAGATACGGTAACACATTCTGTGTCAGCTTTAGGACAGTTTCTTACACCCGGTTGCTGTTCTTCATCATTATAGAACAAAGTACAATACAATACTAAATGTATTGGTGCATGTGATATATAGAAAATACAGTAAAAAGTGAAATATAATAATTGAGAATTATTGTTTTCTCTTGTGATATTGTGATCAAAGCTGAATTTTCAGCATCATAACTCCAGTCTTCAGTGTCACATGATCCTTCAGAAATCATTGTAATACATTATTTGCTGGTCAATAAACATTTCTGATTATTATCAATGTTGAAAACAGTTGTGCTGCTTCATATTTTTGTTTTTCAAGATTCTTTGATGAATAGAAACTTCAGAAGAACAGCATTTATTTTGTACCATTGCTGTTCTTTTATAGATGTCTTTACAGTAACTTTTGATACATTTAACGTAGCCTATGCTGATACATTTAATGTTTGAGACATTTATTGTTAACTAAAGGCATTGATTTCTTTCAGAGTAGAATCTTGATATGTACTGTATATTGTATAGGCTATAGCTTAAAAAAAAAGTAGAATAGAGAGTAGACAATAATAGTATGTGAACAGAAGCAATCAGTTCAACATATCTGGGCAGATCTCACAAGAAACATTTTTTATGTAGTATGTTTGTTATGATGTTATTATGATTGCGGTTAGGCTAGTTTAAGCCTCAGACGGCACGCCTATAATTCATTCACTGAATGTGAACAAAAAAAAAAATAGCTTGATCATTTTCTTGATCCAGATTTATAATATGCTTGCTTGATTGATTGTTTTTACGCAACTTTCTGAGTGATGATATAAGTGTTTACTACTTTAGATCGGAGAGTGGAGTTTGCTTTTCTTTAGCTTATTATATAGACATGATGTACTCTTCTCATGAGATCTTTTTCTTCTGTTGTTGTCTTTTCCCAATGAGCTGGAGGTGAAAAGGTGTTCTGTTCAGTTCTGGAAGCGAGTCCCCGTCTGAGTCTGAATAAGTGGCTGGATTTTCAACACAATCAGTCCCATGATAGTGTTTCATGCTCACCAGGTTCACCTGTGCTGATGGATAAGCGTGGAAACTGGCCAGGTAAAGAGAGAGAGAGAGAGAGAGAGAGAGAGAGAGAGAGAGAGAGAGAGAGAGAGAGAGAGAGAGAGAGAGAGAGAGAGAGAGAGAGAGAGAGAGAGGGAGGACATACGTGGGGACAACGGCGATGTTCACCTGTTCTCTCACCTATCGTGTTTGACTTCATCTGCCGCCCACTCTCGGTCTGTATGGAAGAGCATGATAACACTTCTCAGACTACTTCTACAGTGTATATTATTCACACCATGCACATTTTCTGTATGGAAATCCCAACTACATTTACCAAAATGTGCATTATACAATCCGAACACACTATATCCCACAATGCAATGCATTTTTTAACTGTGACAAAGGTAGAATCTCATTTTTTTTTTTACTTGATCAAGTCTGACACTTCTATACAAAATTGTATTTAAAAGATTACAAGAAAACCAAATGATTCGCATACTAATTTTCCAAAAAATCATATACACACACACAGACAGACACCAAAATGCTACCAAAATGATAGATTAATTTGTTAATAACTGACCATTTTTATGAAGAAATCTGTACCAAATACCAAATATCAACACCAAAATGCAACCAAAATGATAGATCAATTTGTTTTAGTAATTGAAAATTTGACGAACAACAAATCTGTGCCAAATACCAAATATCAACACCACAATGCTACCAAAATGATAGATCATCTGTTATTAATTGAATTTTTGATGAACAGGAAATCTGTACCAAATACTAAATATCAAACAGCCATGCTACCGAAATGATAGATCAGTTTATAAAACTATACTGTATACAGTTTATTAGGACACTTATGTGAAGTGAACTATGCTATCTTTTATGTCTCTAAAGAAGCATTTGCCTTACAAAGCAACAACATCTGGGATATTTTTTAGAAGGTTGTACATAGACCTCAACACTTGACACAATGGTGACAATCAACAACAAATATAAAAAGATGAGCCCTTAGCGAACAGTAAAACAATATAGTAGCCGCATCATTTTTTCATGTTGCAATGCATGCTGGGAACTCACAAACCCTTAACATTTCAGCAATGCTGTTCAACTGTCTGACGAGTTGGTCTAATATTTCATAAACTGCATACTTTCAAGTAATTCACATGTGTTAGTATTTGTGACTCGAGTAAACTGGGACCTTTTCTCTTTTGGAAGCTCACTGAACCCCGACTGTCACACAAACATCATGGAAGTTCTGACCAAACCACCTGAAAACCTGCGTGGGGTGTTTTGGAAAGCTCCAGGCCTCTCGTGCCTGTTGTTACCTGTTTGGGATAAACAAACCCCATGGCAGGCAGAGCAGGAGTTCGCCGCTGCGCACCACGCTCGCTCACTAAGCAAACTATCACCAGGTGTGCACGCATAGAGCCCATCTTCCGTCAGCGTCCTGTCATGCAGAAGATGTTTATCCAATTTGTCAAGATAATCTTTCCTCAAACAAGGCCTGGGCCGAGGCCTCTCAGCGCACACACACACACACACACACACACACACACACACACACACACACACACACACACACACACACACACACACACACAGACTGAAAAGCAAGCCGTCTCCTCCAACTTAAGTTCAGAACTAAAAGTAATTATATCTTTCTTAACGGAATTATCCAGCATTTCCCTTCACTTTTCCCTCATTCTCCACCGTGTTTTGGAGTCGTTTCATCTGTCCTCGGATAGATCATCCGGCGTATTACACAAATTTAGACTCTTAATGGAGTTGCGATCTGTTTATTCCCCCCCCTCCCCCTCTGGATTACTGCTTTATTAATGATGTCAGTTCTACTAAAATATAAAAAGGCATGCAAATTTGCATAAATAACACACAACTCGCGCATGCTGACACACACTTAAATTACGGCGTAAGCAAAAAAAATAAAAATCCTAAAGCTGATGATTTTATAATGGATCTTTTCATTTGCCATGGTGTGGATTACTTTAAACGGATTTCAGAGGAATATTTACATGTTTCATGATTCACAAACTTTATATTTAGCGAGGGGTTTATTTATCAACGGCTATCATCTTAAATAATAAGCGTTATAATACAAGCCTCTTAAATGATGTGCACTATAATTACACAGCTGTGGCACATGTGCGTTTTAACTTTGTGACAACATCTATGAACTTCATGTGGAGTATTTTAAGACTTCAGAGAGCCAGAGATGACAGTCTCAGAAATGAAGTGATCCACAGAACGAACTAGTAATTCTGCAGTTGGTTAGGTCGCACACAAATACTTTAGTACTAAAAATTAAATAATAAATTAAAAAATGTTGATTACTGAAGGCAGCCTGGCACACAAACAGATTGAAAACAATGCAAGAAGCAGACCTTTACACAATCCAATGGAAACAATCCTAAACAAACAGAACAGGAACAGTGATAAGAATCCAAAGAATTTCAGATCATGGATAAATTTCTGGAACTAAAATGACAGAACTTTCCATTAAGTTTATTTGGGTATTCTTTTTATTTATCTAACTTAATGTTTTAAAAGTTTGTTTACATAAAAAAAAAAAAAAACATTTAAATGTACTTTTTCAAATTTAAAATTTTTAAGTAATTTATTTTAAGATTTAAAGAAAATTCCCCTGTCTGCCTTTGTCACACACACACACACACACACACACACACACACACACACACACACACACACACACACACACACACACACACACACACACACACACACACAAAACGACAATTTTTAAACTATTTTACATGGTTTTGGTTACACTATGTTTTGGCGGATTGGTGGCTATAATTTATATGAATTCATACAATCCATTCGTACATTTTTGATCCATCTGTTTACACCCCACTAACTGATAGATGCTTACTTTTCTTCTAAAAATGGTATGTTCCCGAATCACACCATCCAAATTCACACAAATCCATCAAGTCACATTGTCAAATGTCTTATGATCAGTTGACTCCATCCATTCTGCTCTGTGAGGGAAAGTACACCATTGAAAAGTGTAACACACTTCAATTCTATCAACAGCATTTTTATTGAACATTTTGACTTCCTTAGTGTTTCAAACCAGCATTGATGTTACAGCCCTTTCACACTGAGAAAAATTACTATAACGATAACTATATTAGCGTCCACACCAGCGTATGATATCGTTCTGTTTATTTTAAGCACGTGCTGCAGTTTTGTCGTCTGCCACTTTAAATGCTCGAGCTCGTCACAGCAGGATGGATTCTGATTGGCTGTGAATGTTTTGATCGTTCATCATCTGGATAAAATCGTTCTGAAAGTGATTCCAACCATGTTGTTTCTCTGTGGCATTATCGTTATACTGGTGATGTGGACTCTGCTATTCTTCTATATGTATGATGATTTTTAGAACTAAATCTTTATCGTTATCATTATAGTTATTGTCCTTGGTGTGAACGGGCCTTAATGCTATTATTTATAATAGAAGTCCATGGGGCAACACAACACACATTCAAATACAGGAATACACATTCAAAGGCTTAGCCACAAGACTTGAGTGTAATTACATTTAAGTACTGAGTAATATTAATTAACAACATGTACTTACTATAGGATTAGGGTTTGGTTTGGGGTTAGTTGCATGTAATTAGGCATGATTTATTGCTACTACTATAGTAGGTTAAGTACATGTAACAAGTGTAATATAAAGTTTTACCCAAACTAGAGACCAATGTGATTAACCTTACAAAAATTAACCATGGTTTTACTGCAAATAAATCCAAAAAAACATGGTTACTATAGTTAAACCATGCTTAAACCAGGGTTTTGCTACACTAACCATAGTTTAACCATGGAATTTGTATAAAAACTGTGGTTATACAAATGGTAATCAATCTGCCAAAAAACATGGTTACTAGACTTTTACCTCACTGAAAACATGGTTATTTCGTAAGGGAAAATAATGCAATATTTCACGTCTACATGGGAACTTTCACATGATTCTTACAAAGATATCAGAAAGGGGCCGTTTACAGAAGGAAAAATCCACAAGAATTACTTTGGTGTAAAAAAAAAAACTAACCCATCAAGAAAAGTAGTCTCACTGCTTAAAGGACAATTTAGACAATTTACAGGTCAAATGTTTTTCCCTCACTAATTCACAAAAATGTTTTATGTTTCTTCTTGAATGTTTGCCCCATATTGTTAATCAAAATTATTGTCCATGTTAACTGGCGTTAAGCCACAAATGATGTCCCTTTAACTTGTCTTGAACCCGGAACATTCCTTTAAGTTAGACCTCCAGATATGAGGTAATGAGAAATGCATTAGCCAACGGCATTCTTTGTAATGCGTCTGGGGTCAAAAGGCACAGGTATCTGCTCCCCCCGTCTGCATGTGTGTTCTCCCCCCCCCCATACACACACACACACACACCTGTGGGCGGCGGACATGGTTGACTGGAAAGGTAACGCCCCAGCACTGTTGTGTGGGCACATCGCTAACTTTCCATGTCTTCCTCCAGCATACTGCCACCTAAAGAATGTAGCTGAGCTTTTCTAAATTCCTCAGATTTCCTTCTACATCACTTATCGAATGCTTAATTTAGGTCAAAACACGGACAGGGATTTCCTCTGCGATGCATTTTGTGCTTTATGATGCTTTGTCATTCCGTAGACACACACAACACTAACCGTCCCGTATCTCCAGCTGCTGTTTTCTCCTCTGTTTTGAGAGCGATCGGATGTTTTTCCCGGGTCTTGCGAGCACCCTCATGGAGGGCACCGCTGCAGACTGCGGAGCGACTGGTCGAGCCCGTCGACTACACTAGCTTTCCCAGCAGACCAGGACTAAACAAGAGAACACCCACTAACTTTTATCGCAGGCTTTGGCAAACGGGAATGTTTTCGCATTTGCAATCGCTTCAATCTAAGAACCACCTTGCTTGATAGAGGTGCAGAAAGCCAAACTAATGACAAGATGCTACTTGATGCATGTGGGATGATTGCATGACTGTATGATAATTCTCAGGAATAAAGCTGATGCGTGCCATTTTTGGGGGATTTTAGAAGTTTCTCGTATCCCAGTTTAATAGGCAGAGTCAATCAAAAGTAAGCCGTTTGTAGGTAGATTCCCAAGAATTTTTTTTTATTAAAAATAATGGTAACACTTTGGGGAACGCATATTCACTATTAACTAAGACTTTTGCCTCATTAAACTCCTAATTACTGCTTATTAATAGTCAGTAAAGTAGTTGTTAAGTTTAGGAATCAGGTGGATAAGGAATGTAGAATATGGTCATGCAGAATAAGGCATTAATATATGCTTTATAAGTACTAATAAACAGCCAATATACTAGTAATATGAATGCTAATAAGCAGCTAGTTAATAGCGAGAATTGGACCTTAAAATAAAGTGTTAGCAAAATAATTGCTGTGACTAGGAAAACATTGTATGTTTGAGCATTCTGGGGTGCACCAAATTAAACAAAACCTCACAGTTTTTATAATTCATATATCACCATCTAACAAGTTGGGTATGTAGTACATCCTTCTTTACCTGTGTACCCAAAGCTACTCCAGCAAAACTTCTGATTACGTGATTGTTTATATTGTAACTATAAAAATATTTTGGATAGTTACAGTTTATGTCAAGTTTAGGCTCACAACATCAGTGTTTATCACCTGTCATTTCCCTCTGATTTTAGGGAGAAGTTATAGGTAGGGTTAGGTTAAGGGGTAGGAATAGGGTTAAGGGGTTGGGATAGGGTTTAGGGATAGGGATAGGGATAGGGATAGGGATAGTGATAAGGATAAGGATAGGGATAGGGATAGGGATAGGGATAGAGATAGGGATAGGGATAGGGATAGGGATAGGGATAAGGTTAGGGTTAGGGTTAGGACTACATTTTCGGACAGGAATGTGGTTCCAGGATCAACAAAATACATAGAAACACGTCTAACTCAGCAAAATCAGGACGTGCATGCCTTAAAAGATATTGAGCAAAAAGGTCTGTTAAAAATGACTGATAAGGTGTTGAAATGTGTCAATCTAATTCTTGAAACCCGTCATGCGAAACGCACAGACAGACAGCGTCCAAACAAGGGATCTATCTGTAAATTTCAGAAAGACTGACAACGAGTGACAACTGTGACACTTATCCGCCGTTTACTCTGTATTTCATGAGTAGTTTTAGTCCAAGATTCTTCTCATGTCAAAACTGCTATATGGTAGAAGAAACAAGACTAACAATGTGATAATGTTTCATATGTGTTGCTGAAGTCAGTTCGTCCGTACCGGCCATTAAACATCTGAACTCCAGGGCTCCACTCGCGCTGGCCTCATTTCCCACAGTCACACAACCAATAATTATCTTGATGTTAATCGCTGTAAGATGGCCATAAGGGATTGGCCTTTCACCTTGCCTTAATTCTGGTAAAGATCTTATCTGTTTGACAGGCCCTGTCAGATGCACATGGATGTGTCCTGATACCTAATTGGCTGGAAAATTGACAGGAAGTATTGCCTATTGGATGTGTCAGGAAGAAGACTAAATCCACTGATGCAGGTGCTGGAAACACAAGATGGCAACTTCTTGAAATCTTGTTTTTCTTATGAGATTTAACATTAACACTTTATTTTGATAGTCCTTTTTGAACATTCTGTTGACTATAAGTAACTTTACAACTACATGTCAACTAACTCTCATTAGTGTATTAGTGGACTGTCTGCTTAATATCTGCTAACACTTCATTGCGATGCTCCTCCAAAAGACATTCTACTGACTATAAGTAACTTTGCAACTACATGTCAACTTATTCTAACCCTAACCCTACCAGTCTACTAATACTCTACTAACACTCTAATGAGAGTTAGTAGACATGTACTGTAGGTGAAACGTTACTTATAGTCAATAGAATGTGTTAAAGGGACCGTCAAAATAAAGTGAAACCAACAATGAATTTGGTATGATTAAGAAATATATGGTAAAGACACAGTAACTTGCTTGCTAGCTTTTATTATTCAACACAGCTGTACACTTTACTTTAGGCTAAAAATGTGGTGCCAAAGTGGCACACAAATAAGCTCAAGAAAGATTCGACTCTGTTTATTCCAAGAGTGTTTGATTTAGCACTGTTACTTTGGATAAAAGTGTCTGCCGATTGCTTAATTTTCATTGCGATGCATTTTAACACCCCTGCTAATGTATAGTGCTTGAAATGATGTGTAGCAAGCAAAGTTTCAGATACTAGTTTATATAAGGAAACAAAAAGTTAAACTCAGTGAATGAACGCGGCACACCCCCCGCAGCGCAGACGGGCGAGCAAATGCTTAATGAGCGTCCGCAGACGCGTGATTCCAGCTGTAACGGGACCGACCCGCGCGGGCACGGCCGAACCTTCGCTCCTGCTCAGGCGAAGCAGCTGTCAGCACACACCGAGGGGGCTGAGGGCTTCTGACAGGCTGCGCTGGTGACGCGCTCACACACAGATGCCCAGTGACAGCTCTCTGCTGGGGTGCAGCTGCCCCCCACCCCCCTCCCGTCCCATCCACTTACTGCAGCTGTATCCAGACACACCGTGAGATGCGGCGGTTAGAGGGACGTTCCGGTAGAGATGTTGCTCCTGGGGATCTGAGGAAAGCCACCAGCCACTGGTCTTTAACGCTGTTGATTACATCGACAAGTGGTGCAAGCTGGGACAGTTAGGGTGAAAGCAGATTTAGGAGGGGTGGGGTAGATTTCGTCTTTTCTTGGCAGAAAATGTTTTTTTTTTGGACCTTCTCACTGCCCCTTAGGTTTAAACTCGTGTTACTGTAACTTTAAGACTTCTTTATGTAAATGACCTCTGATATGATTGGCTAAACTTCAGTGTGTTGTTCATACTTTTTTAATACTGAAAATGTGTAACTGTGACTTTATCCCAAAATGACTTTATATCTTGCAATTGTAACTTTATTTCATGTAATTGCGACTTTATTTCTTGCAACTGCAACATTATATTTTGTAATTGCAGCTTCATGACTATAGCAAGTCACTATATCTTGCAATTGCAACTTTTTCCTCATAATTATGACTTTATATCTCATAATGTTAGTTTATAACTTGAAATTGCATATTTCATGCAATTGCAACTTTATTTCTTGTAATTGAAACTTTATGCATCGTAATTGCGACTTTATATCTTCCATAAGTGACTTTATAGCTTGAAATTCTAACGTTTTTTTTTTTGTAATTGTGACTTTATATCTTGAACTTACAATTTTACAGTTTTTTAGTAATTGACTTTGTATCTTGTAATGTTAAGTTATAGCTTGAAATTACAACTTTTTTGTAATTGTTACTTTATAGATAATTATAACTTTGTTTTTGTAATTGTGGCTTTATATCAGGTTATGTTACTTTATAGCTTAAAATTGCGCCTTTATTTCTTGTAATTGTGACATTATTTCTTATAATTGTGACTTTATTTCTTGTAATTACAACTTTATGCATTGTAATTGCTGCTTTGTATCTTCCAATAGTGACTTTATATCTTGGAATTACACATTTGTTTTTTGTTTTCTTGTAAGTTTTTTTTTTAAATTGTTACTTTATATCTTGCAATGTTACATAATAGCTTGAAATTACAAATTGTTTTTTTGTAATTGTGGCTTTATATCTTGTAATGTTATTACAACTTGTTTTTTAGTAATTGTGGCTTTATATCTTGTGATGTTACTTTATATCTTAAAATTGTGACTTTATTTCACGTACTTGTGACTTTATTTCTTGCGCAAATTACAAATGACAACTTTACGCATCAAAATAGCTTCTTTGTATCTTCCAAAAGTGATTTTATATCTTGAAATTACAACTTTTTATTTTATTTTATTTTTATTGTGCCTTTATATCTTGTAATGATACTTTACTTTTACTTTTCTTGTAATTGCAACTTTATTTATCGTAATTGCTGCTTTGTATCTTCCAATATTGACTTATATCTTAAAATTACAACTTTGTTTTTTGTAATTGTTACTTTATATCTTTAAATTACAACTTAGTTTTTTTCATAATTGAAACTTTATATATTGTAATGTTACTTTCTTAGCTTGCAATTGCTATTTTTTCTTGGTAATTGTACCTTTGTCTCACAATGAGACTTGCATATCTCATAATGCACATCTCACATTTGCAAATTTATATATCACAGTGCAACTTTACACAGCATAATCAGAGTATTTCCTTTTTTAAACTTTATTATACAATTGCCTCTTCAAGTTTTAAATCTGAGGCGGAAAGAAGCTTCCATAATAAATGGTCTGAATCAACTGGGAAGGAAGTTCAGAGCTCTGAAAGTATCTCCTTACACACAAGCAAGGAAATCCACATTCAAGCAAGGACAAACCATCTTAGCTTACAACATTTCATTGCCAAGAATTACGACATGCTGTACTATGTGCTCTTGTTAAATAAACATTGACTTGACTTGAAAATCCTGTTTTCCGTGAAATGTCCACACGCAACATAAAATCCTCATTTAACAAAACAAAAGAAACATCAACAATCCAAATTCATATATTGCTCGTAAAGTCTACAAACACAATCACAACCAGATAGTGTCACTGTGCAAGCGTCTTAATTTGTTCCTTTGCCTGAAAGAGCAAAAAACGGTGAGGTCACAGTTTTTGGAGACATGAAGGTTTCAGTTACACAATCAGCCTCATCTCTTATCATACTACATCTTGTGTTTGGGTTTCCACGAGCTACACATCACTGCTGCTTGTGTATCCCCTTTGATTGCCATTCATGCTGCCACAATGGCTGCATCTGCCTGTTTTTGGGGACACAGTGTGTCTTTTGACAACATTCCTTGGAGGAAATCTTAAAATAACACAAAACAATGACATAATAAATATCATCATCATATATAGCTTATACATGTTATACAAAGTCCAAACTTTGAAGTGTGGCTTGATAAAGCGATTGAACTGAACATGTTTCTGGATTGAAACCCTCATTGCTTGTCATTTTGAACAGTTTGTTGATACAAATGTACATGTTAAAAGACTACATCTGCCCAAGTGACAAGTTGTGCCCCTGAAGGTACAAATTTTGCACATTTTTGTCAGATAGTATGGAACAGCATTGCAATCAACCAATCAGATTTTAGGATTAATTGTAGTCATTTGGACGACCCAGTCATTTCCCACCCATTTTAAAGGTACATTATAGACTCAGGGAGAGCTTTGGACGTGTATTTTTTTGAGGATGTTGGTTCAGGTTTCCCAATGTAAAATCTGGCTCCTGAAGCAAAACCATTTAAGAACCAAGTCAGGCGAAACTCTGGGAACTCTTCGTAAGATACCAGGCAAACAAAAGTAAAACATACGTGCTAATTAGACCCTGAACTCAGGTGTTAAACTCTCCACCTCAAAATCCAGCTTACGTAACAGCCTCAAAGTTGGCCCACTTCAACCACAGCTGTAATTATTGAATTAGCAGAAAAGTTCAAGAGGTTCCTCGGATTTCAGATCGTTATTTAGCGTTCTGATGAAATCTAAATCCCAGGCTGGTGTGGTTGCGTGTGTTTCCCTCGATGACCGCACACACACCTGTGCAAGGGTTTGTTCAGGGAGTTGGCGGAACATTCTGTTTTACCTGGAGAAAGGAATGCTGAACGCATTTCAAATCCCGCAGTATCTGAATGTAAAAGGTTTTGTGTAAACATTGTAAGTAATGGGCAAGAGCCTTTGCAACGCAACTGTGGAATCACATGAAATATACTTTTTCTCATTTTTGGATGATAAATACGGAGGGGATTTCAATGCTGCTCACAAAACTTTTGCCTTCCCCCAAGAAACTCTCGGAAATAGTTTTGCATACTCAGAAAATATTATGCATTCACTCTCAACATTTTTGTGTTCTCTTGTCATTAAGATATATAGAAACATCACACCTGGTTTAATTTTTTCTTTGCTCTCGCTGACAATCACTTACTTGAGATTTCTAACCTTAAAGTCTCCCTGTAGTCAATCATTTTATCCCTTAAAACTCATCTTTGATCACCAAAATGACACATTTAAGTGTTTTTTTCCTCAATTTTGTTTATTCATGCCTTAAAAATGTTGAATGTAACTCTACACTCTTGCCTCATTTAGTATGCATGGTTCTATGAATATGCAAATGAGCCCCGCCTCCACTCACTCAGCTCAGAGATCCACTGGTTGACGATCACACGTTGATCTGATTGGTTACAAGGTAGTTTGTGACGTCAGAAACACCAGCGATTTCAAAGCGTGTTTTTGAGACTGTCTTTGGTTCACTGCAGTTTTAAGGAGGAAATACTCAGCAATGCTGTCAACTTATGAATTTACACATGGTTTGTCTTAAAGCACATTAAAAACACTACATAGACACATAAACAACATTAAAAGCTTGATTTTCACCACAAGGGGACTTTCAAGTAATTATCCCAAATAAAATCAAATAAGCAGCAAAACATGTTCAGTGTAAACTTCGATTTTTGCAGACGCACATAATCCTGAGTCTGACTCAAAAGTTCACAGAAAGGGCAGAAATTTGGCCACCCATAGCGGCAACTGGAAAACTAATACTTCAGCGCCCCACCTAGTGTTTGAACCTGCAACCCTACTGTATAAAATACACGGACATCAATATAATAAACGAATGTCTGTAAACACAATTTTACAGTCCATACCATAAATTGGTCAGTTATGGAAAACAAGTCACGATGCTGTTCTTTGAACAGAGTGACTGTGATTTAGAAATACAGGTAATGCAGTTTTTAGAGCTTTTTTTTTTTCAAAACATAAAATATTTGAACCGAATTTCACATTTTTTATACTGTTATAGATGAGGATTGTTATGAGGGTTGCCTATGCAGTACTGCATGTTCAAAAGTTTGAGGTTGGTATATAAAAATATAGTTAAAACTGTAATATCGGGGATAAAATCATATTGACTACAAACTTTTGAACAGTAGTGTAGTTAAATGATTAGGCGAGTTTAAATGACTTATTCTATTGCTCCAAAAGTGGTTATTTTAAAAGTTAAGTGGTTAACTTTTATTTGCATTTTATTTACTGTTGATGTGTCATGTTACAGCAAGGTCTCACTTGTTGTCTAATATCTCTGCTAATCTGAATTTTTCACAACAAACTTGAAGTGAGTGTTTACATGTGCAACAAAATGCTGATAACTATCAGCTCATAAAAACCTGACAACACAAGAAAATCGTGTTTACATGAGATTTTAAAATGCGCACAGGACATGCACGTATTGAATAGACACAACAGAACACGGTAAAATTGGGAGAATTAATCATATCTGTCAAAAATAGCATGACTAGGTGAAAGCCTCTCACGCACAGTCGCCTTTATTAATGAAATGCTAAAGATGAAGGGGCATTTCTCATTGACAATGAGAAGCAAACATCAGCCAGACGCACAGAAAACCAGTTTGGGTGTACCTGGAGAAAGCAGGTGGTGAGCGAGGTGTTGGCCATGGGTCTTGACAAATGGATGGTTGTGGATGTATTGACGTACTCTCTGCTGAGGCCGGGCCAAGTCTACCCTGATTCCTGTGACGTCAGGTCCGGGACTGGAAACAATGTAGGGAGTGTCGTCCCGCACGTCAATCTAGACATGGAGGGGTGGGGGGTGAACTATAGACACAGATGTATCAGAAATACAGCTATAGAATGCAAACAAGAAGCACTTGATTGTGGTGCTAATTGACCGTTCGCAAAGACCCGCCCCCTTTAGTTACTGTTGCTATGTCCGACAAGCCACGCCACTCTCACGCCACACCATGTTCTCACACAGTGAACAATACATCGCGGAGCAGAGAGGACACTGACAACACACTGAGACAGGACAGACCAGGTTACTTTTGATAAGTCTCAACTTTCAAATTTGGTCATTTTTTTAAGAAATTTAAACAATAAATAGCGTTTTGTGGCTCTTTAATGTGTCTGACAGATCGCTGTAGAGCCTCAGTTAAAGCTGCTCGTGAACCCATCATCTCTTCCTTCTAGTTCATTTATAGCATCAAATAAACATGAATGAACATCAGAAGGAATGTTGTTTTAACCACGGAAAGACGTCGGTACACACCGTTTTTCAAGTTCAAATCCTCCAACGTTAATCTACTAACTCTCCTGACTGCTTTGTCGGACAAAAATGGCGGATTCGGCGGATTATGATTGATCAGATCGCCTGTCAATCAAACCCCCTGCGAAGGGTCAATTGGGATTTGTGGTGGGAATGACTCATCAATAGTTACAAACTAGACATGTGTCGATATACGCATTCAACTGACACTGTTCTCGTGCCACACATCCATATTCTCATGCAGTGAAAAAACATTGCGGAAGAAAGAGGACAATGCGAAGACAGACAAGACAGAGCTAGATGATATATTTTTTGATATATTGATATAAAACAATCTCAGCTTTCAAAATTTGTACATTTTATTATGAATTTCAAACACTGTTTTAGCGCTCATAATGTGGTGTGACTGGGGAGCTCACTCTTCCTCTTTATTACTAGTTACAGCACAAAATAAACATGGATGAACATCAGAGGGTATGTTGAAAGATCTGACAGTATTTAAAGTCCCCCTGTTGTCAATCATTGTATCCCTTAAAACTCATCTTTGATCACAAAAATTACAAATTTAAAAGTTGTTTTCCTTAAAATAATTTCTTCATGCCTTAAAATATTTTGAATGTAACTCGCTTGCCTCATTTAGTATGCGCGGTTCTATGAATATGCAAATGAGCCCCGCCTCCACTCACTCACTCAGCTCAGAGATCCACTGGTTGACGATCACACGTTGATCTGATTGGTTACAAGGTAGTTTGTGACGTCAGAAACACCAGCGATTTCAAAGCGTGTTTTTGAGACTGTCTTTGGTTCACTGCAGTTTTAAGGAGGAAATACTCAGCAATGGTGTCGACTTATGAATTTACACATGGTTTGTCTTAAAGCACATTAAAAACACCACATAGACACATAAACAACATTAAAAGCTTTCAACACAGGGGGACATTACATTTTAATGTGCACTAAAACACAACTAGGTGTTGTTTGAAAATTTTTCTAATTCTTTATTATTTTTCGGTAGCACTTTACAATAAGGTTAACATTAGTTAATTTATTAGTTAGCATTAACTAACAATAAAAATATTTCCCAAATAATGTATTAATCTTTATGTTAATTTCAATCTGTTAATATTATATTTAATGGACCTGAACAAAAAGAACTAACAATGAACAGTTTAACAAATAATATTAACTACTGTAACAAATGTAAATATTGCTCAGAATAAGTTAATGTTAGTTAATGGATTAACTAATGAGGCCTCACTGTAAAGTGTTACCAATTGTTCTCTATAGCTCTTTTGCACTTTAATCTGTTTGAAACATTTGTTTGCTTGATACATTTTTGTTTTTGTATCTACATGTGCTGATACATACATACATACATACATACATATATATATATCAGTCTCACAATGAGCTAAGCAGTCACCAGTCATAAATATATATATGTTCTGTCAACGTAATAGTGTTTTGCACTTTTGTTGACCCTTGTGTCACTTAGTGCCCAGACTGCACCTGACTGACAACAGACACAAGAATGCATCAAAACTTGAAGAGGATGTGAACCGTTGCGGCACTGCCTCACACGAGATAGATTAGCTTGTGAAAACAGAAAAAAAAAAACATGTTGAGTGTGTGTGGCAAAACAAATTCCTCAAATGTCTGACAGACACATTGATCACCTGGCATTTGCATATGAGTTTGGTGTTTACCAAGTAATCTAAAAACTGAAACCAGTCCTTTATGAGAAGACACACAACTTCTTTCCAGTTTATGTTAATACGGTTAAGAACAAAACTGACACTAGCTAGGATTGTTCAAACCGCTCTCAAAATTAGCATTTTCAAGTGCTTTCAAAAAGATTCTCATCCACAATGAAATGTCAGAAAACACTAAAACTGTCAAAATGTAATAAAACTCATTTAGATGATACACGGAAACAAAACTTAATAAAGTTCTCATGCCATTCTTCAAAGGTGAATCCAGGTCACACTCATCCATCTGGTCTAAAACGCAATTTCCCTCATGTTTTGATGCAAAACATTTTGTGTATCTGGATTAGTGTAGAAGTAGCCTTAGCTGAGAGGCCAATAATTATGCAAATGTTTAGTTTTTGTAGTGAAGACTGTACGATCTGTGTCTATACAAATAAACTAACACTGACAACGTGTGATAACTAGTCCCAGTCTCCCATAACGTTGGAAGGAAAGGTTGACAGTTGGAGGCATATATGGAGGACATCCATGGCCCCATTCTGGAGGATCTTGCGTAACTGCTGTTTGCTGTTGATTTGGACCCCTTCATTTGCATGGGGGCCTCAATCTTTCTCTAAATGAAAATGACAGGAACCCCACTGTGGGTTCTAGATGGAGCCGTAACCCCAGAGACGGGGCAACATCATTAGGGCGCCAACCAAATCCCAAACTACCGACCATTTCTCCTTGTATCAGCCATGCACATCCATCCAGTAATGAGGCATTTTCATCTGCTGGCACCGTTGATTCTCCATCAGTTGATGTAACTGGAGATGGTGGTCGTAAGGTCCATAACCAGAGCAACAGTGGTGATCTGTGTATGACAGGCATCCGTCTTGACGGGCCGCGTAATGAGAGAGCTCTGTGCGCATGGTGATAAAGCCTTTGTGCTAATGACAGACTCCAGCTTTAATCTACCACTCTCACCTGTAAGAGAAGCTCGCTGAAACCCAAGAACTCACATGCAGCGATCGAAGTGAGCTTTACATCTGATGGCAAAGATACATTTCTTATGCCATCGTGTATTGAATGTGGCAAAAGTACCAATTTAAGACCATTTGGGAAACAATGTAAATTATAAGAGATAATTTCTTAAAATGGTACTGCAATGCAAAAAACAGCATCAACTACTCACAATCCAGTTTAACCAGACTCTAGTACATTGTGTTTTGTCGTTGTCAAGTCAATTGCTGTGTCTGAAATTGAATACTTCCCTACTATATAGTATGAGAAAAGCAGTACGCCAACAGAGTAGAATGTCTGAATACTTATGTAACAACATTAAAGCTCAGGGAAAGAAGGAGGTGGGAACCGGCGAACAGTAAACGTAACTTTAATCACAAAATAAACATAAACAACTAAACTAAACTAAAGCATAAACTAAAACAAAACAACAACATAAAGTCCAGGGGCCGGATTCACGAAACATTCTTAAGAATAAAATTCTTCTAAACTACCAATTTCTTCTTATTTTCTAACTTAAGAAAAGAGATAAGAATATTTTGGAATATTTTTTGCAAATTCTTTGCAAATTTGAAAGGCCGCTCTGCACGGTACTTCATAATAATGCAGGATCATACTTATGCCGAGCCACGGGAGAAGGAATCCTCGTCGCCAAAAAAGCAAAACATTTAATTTAAAAGGAAATGTAACCGGCAAATTAAAAAAACGAGGGTAAATATCGGGATAGCTCTTCCCCGGTGGAAAGAGCTAATGAAGGAGAAAGACTTTGAAAGTTGCCTGCTTTCTTCTCGACAGGTAAGTCAATGTTACGGGCTGAATTACAAGCTTTTTTTCATTGCTTGGTTGTGTAATTCATTATATAGGCAGCATAACAGTAGAACATGTGTAGTTAAACTCGATGAAGTGCTATTGGAAGACATGTTGGCATAGCTTCTTGGTACATAATGGCTACCGTAGTTGCAACACGCATTTGAAAAAGCGAGGCGCTAGAGAGCACTATTCGTTTGAATGCAAAATACAATTTCACCGCTAGATGGGAGAAATTCCTACACAGTGTACCTTTAAGATAACATTTAAGAAGTATTCATTTTCCCGCGCATTAAAAACATGACGCTGAGTGATTAACTCCCGTCAAGCCAGTCACAACGCAAATAGTCTGCACACTTATTATGATATCTACGGTAATCTGAAGGCAGCGCAAAAAGACGGGCTTTGAGATGTTTTTCATTCAGCGAGTGTTCAGCAATACCCGCCTTTCAATCCAATAACACCAAATAACACCTTTAATTTTCTTAAGAAAATATTTTTTCAAGAATTGCACTTAGGAACATTCTTACGAACTTCTTAGAATCTATCTTAAGAATATTCTTAACTTCTTTCTTAAGAATATTTCCGTGAATCCGGCCCCAGACCTGGTCCTCTCTCATCCTTCACTGTTGTCACTCCTCCTTTTATCCTTCCGGAGCTCCTCCGTGGGACTCGAGACCGGTGTGACGCTCATTAGCACCCGTGCCACCGGTTTTTGTATACTGTATATTCTAGCCATCGTGGTAGCAGAAATTCATCAAATTATGGAGAACGGTGCCATAAACGATGTAACATGTTGTGCGGCTGAGCACACTTTCTGCATTTTAGGATATGTTCAGATGACAACGATGTACTAAAAATGGAAACGTTTTTCTTTTGCGTTTTTCACGTACAGACAACTACATCGTCAAAATGACTAAAAACGCTGTATTATTTATGCCAGGCCAGTAGGTGGCGATGTCACTTTGTAAAGAAACACTACGTGTCTATAGACTGAACACTTAATACACATGCACATGATGTCAGCTTTGTCACAAATTCACGTTTTTGTAGTTTACGTGGAGACGATAACGGTATCGTTTTCAAAAACTTGCATTTTGAAACCTGTTTTCAAAAGTTTGCATTTTCAGGCCCCCATATTGTGTTGACGTGTGTAAATGAACATCCAAAATGCATAAAAAGCTTTACATTTTTATTTGCCAAACTGTGTCGTCTAAACGGACCCTTAAAGAGCCAATTCAAGTTCTTCAATACCAATAAATTATGCCAGATTGTGGCGATCTGTTGCATCTTCCACAACCCAAATGTTTTTTAATGTTTTTTGATGTTCAGCCCTTATGGTCATCAACACTGGACTCATCTGATCAAAAATGGTTTTCTATTTGGAGCATGGAAATTATGGAAGCATTTTATCTCAAAATTCTAAGAAAAAAAGTCAGAATTGCAGGATGTAAACTTTCTTCTTATTATTATTGCCCCATGGCGGATACAAGCTTCCAAAGGAAATTAACTTGACACTGGAAACTTGCCACTTTTGCACCTTTTAATTGTGTAGTTGCACATTTGGCAGACAGTAAACATATAAAGAAAAACATGGACACAGTTGCACTTAATTTCCCAGATTTTAATGAATTTCCTGGAGCTATTTTCCATCGTGCATTTCATTTATTTGTGTCCTTGAGCAGCACACGGCAAACGCTAAAACTTCGACCGCACAATAACATCTCAATCACCATTTAGCAACTTTGTCACTTCCACACTGTCAAAACAGGAAGACGACAATTCCTTTTCACACACCGTAACCCTGAGCATTCATTGACAGCCTACAACGACATTGTTTGAATCAACTTCAATATCTCTCCAAACGCCTCATTCCTCTGTCAGTGAGGGAATTCACTCATACACAATTAAAAGATTAGGCTGCGTGCCAAAGCGGGGAGCACAAGGTGACAGCGCATGAATCACACTGTCCGCCCTGAGGATGTTTGTTATCCGCATCGAGAGCTACTAAAAAGACTGAGATGAGAGAAGTTTGAGTTTGAGCCATTACGGTTAATCCGCATGTTCAGTCAAACTCACGCACCCCCGCCCACAGCCTCATTCAACTTTATCAAGCCCCGCCCCCATATCAGCCACACCCTCCAAACCTCAGCTTTAGTAAAGACACCATGAAATCAAAGTTGACAATTCATGATTGTTATTGCAGTGTTTATTCTAAATTATGTATCCATGCGCATCGATATTGTTTTATAATGCATGTGCCTCATAATCTTGGATCAGAATAACTTCCCCTCCCTCTTCTCTTCTCTGATGATGAGGATGGGGCAACCTGTCAATCACATCAGATCCACCAATAGCAAACCACCACAATCAAATCAATTTCCACATGGACAAAATTAAGCCACGCCCACTTTTGTTCTTGTTCCAGAAGCGTTTCACTCATATACGTCACAATAGGGAAGAAAAGACGAGCGCAAATCATTTCATGCCGACTTTAACACCAAAATAAAAGCGTCAACTTGAGTGGTAGAAATGATAGGCTATGGATTTTTAATTCTAAACTTTATTTTCTATCCCCACAGGGGTAGAAAATTGTCTTTAGACAAACAATACAACAATACATAACATCAATTTTTCAAACTGACTACATTAAAACATACACAAAAGACATTAATATGTGCTTTATGAGTACTAATAAACAGCCAATATGCTAATAATGCATGCTAATAAACTGCCAGTTAATAGTGAGAATTGGTCCCTAAACTAAAGTGTTACCGTGTTTAATTAGTGACAAAAATGCTAATTTTCATATTGTTTTTACATATTATACAGGTAAATACAGCCGGATCCCAAATATTATTTGGTGTTTTGCTATGAGGTCATTTTTTCCAGATATAACTATATAGCGCTGGTGTCCTGGGTGCCGTCCAGCTCTGCAGATTAACTCCACTTGTCTATCAGTAAGGTCTACTGATCACATATTGAACCTGCACCCTCAATTATTCATACGGGGATGTATTTTGAAAATTCGAACTGGCCCAATCGGTGTCAAATTCAAAATTTGTTCCTCTTGCATAATTGATGGCCCAGAGCCGCTGGGGTAATGAGAGGAAATGAGCAGAGTAAAGTCTCAGAGCCATCAGTGCTGCAAAAACACAACCAGAACGCCAATTAGGCAACATTACAATCACATTGTAAATTAAAACTTTGTTTTACTTTTGTCTTTCTACTTCAAAGTTTCGTGTTTAACTTGGTGTTACTTGACACTTTTGTTTTTGTAATTTGACAGTCGGTTTCGGAAGTAAAAATGTTAATTCTCTCCATAAGGAAATTGATTTTGAACGATAAATTATAAACCTTTAAAGACAGCCCTACTGTGAGCTACAAGGATGTTAACCGATGGTATTTGCTTCAGCTGAAGCCGTCAGCCTACATTATTTCAGTTTATTTTTCAAATAATTGTATTTACTGCTGGAATTCGTGGTGAAAAACTACATTACCCATGATGCTGTACAAACAAATTCCACCAATCAGAGAGTCACAACGAGCTAAAACCTGCCAAAAAGATCTTGTTAGCTCCGCCCACTCCCATGAGCGTCTCCTTACGCTCTCAAAATACTTAAATATTGGAATATATAGGCATATTTAGCATTAAACTAAAAAATATTGTTTTTATATACATAATTAACAGTAGATTTATATTTCTCCATCGATTATGCCGTTCGCAATGCTTCATGGGATTGTAGTTCACTAAAGCCGTTAAGTTCACAGTCTTGTACCTTTGTCTTTTTGTCCGATTTTCAAAAACTGTTTTGCTTTAATTCAAAGTTTGTAATTTTGTGATTCACCTTGTAGCTGGTTGGTTTGGTTCATGGCTCATGATACTTTAACAGAGGCTTTATTGAAGAACCGACATGGCAGAAAAGGAAGTGCAACACCAATTTCTGATTGAAAATTGTTTCTGCACCATTTTTTTTTTACAGTGTACATGATTTTAAGATAAACAAGATCAGTGAGCATACAATTCACAAAAGAAAGTATCATAACATAGCTTAATGAAATAAAAAATGTTGTCAAATTTGTCAAATATGTAAAATATGCAGATATTCTCATTTCAGATCCTTATTAAAAGCTAAAATTCCACATTTTAATACAATGTGAAGCAACATGTTGTAGATTTTTCTATGTCAAGGTATACGGTGGCATCCGTGAGTCTGAAGCCACACTGAAAAACACGGATTTAATTTTTACCTGCAAATAACGATAAAGTTCAAGGATTCTGAAAACCGGAAAACAAAGATGTAATGTAAAATGAAAAGAGATTCTGCACAATTTCTAGGCCACTAATGAAGAAGTGTGTGAACTCTGTGCAAAAGGTCAGATGTCCCTGCGTCACTGAAGCACAAGATGCTGTCATGCATGGATCAACAGGGTTTGCTCATGTCATCTGGAGCGCTGGCGATCTGAAAGGAGTCATTTTTCAATTCAACTTTTCACTCAAACATAAGATTTTCCCTAGTTCTCCCAACGGTTGCTCCATCCTGGCAATAATCTGCAACCTAATCTAATTAATTACATTATAAACATTATAATCTAGTATGCTATGACTTATTTTTGATTCATTACTTCACATCAGCACTTGTTTTGACCTATATATAAATGTAAAGTGTTATAAAGGTGTTATTAATGTGTTATAATCCATGACAATTTCGACACACCCACTGCACTATGAAACATTTTATAATATATTATAAAGGAATTTATGAGAACATACACTTGACTATAAAGTGCATTATATAACATAATTAATATGGATAACATAAACAGGGAATTATTGCTATGTTTTTTCTAAGAGTATATAAAAAGTACATGATTAGTAATGACATATTGTCTCAAACACATGTATAAAAACTTTTTTTTTTTGTCATTTCACTGTATAATATCACTGTTAACACGAACAGACCGACAGATACTGAACTATAGATGAACGAATCAGTCGCATGAGACAAATGAGATAAAAAAGATATTTTCATTCCAAAGGTTTTCTGCATTGATTTAGAAATTGCTGTGAAAATGGCCTGACCGAAGACTCCGAAGTGAGAGAAGTTGTTTATGTGAATAAAGAGACGAATGATTGTGTGTTTTAATCAGTGGCCTAAGCAGAAACCATTCAGTCTTTTTCAAGGCATGACCAGGAACAAAAGGCACTATTTTCTGTGCCAGTAAAGGTAAAATCAAAACCCTTTATGCAGTGCCTTTTACTTTCACAAAGAGATACAGCTCAAAATAATCGACATAGATCATTCAGAAAATCAATGAAACCTATGAAAATGTCTGATTCTTTTACTCCAGGGAATAATTCTCAAGGTTGGTTTATTTTTGAAAGTCACTTTCTGTTGGACATCTCCACTGTTATTGATCAGAAAGATCACATATAGACTTTTTATTGAATTATAAAATAGAATTTAGTTTTAAAAAAAGCAATTTTCTCCAAAATATCTGTATTTGATATAGGTCATTTAATGGATGTGATATATTAAGGAGATACCAAATGTTTGGAAGTTTCACAATGACAACAGCCTCTTGGACTTTAAAAATGACTGATATTAATTTAGTGATCAAATTTAACACTCTTATGGAAATATGACACTATTTTGTAATTATCATTTAAATCTGACTTACTTAAATCATGTTTATCAGGCATTTTGGGAGACACAACAAGTGAATAGGGAAATAAAAAAAATATATATATTTCAATATTCCTATGAAATATTAGATATTATTATGAAATTCTTGCCAACTCCTATTCATTACATGTTGCCCCAAGAACACATTAATATGCAAATTAGATACAATGTATAGATAAATTGTATAAAATGGGAAAAACACACTATTTTACAAACATATTGCATGAAGGAAAATAGTATATCAAATCATTCTGGTATATATTTCATAACATAGTTGAGAATCATCTTTATACAAAGTTTGGTATATAAAATCCTGAAACAAAAAATAATAATATTGTAATAAAAAAAAAAATATATATATATATATAAAAAACATTGATTTTGCCTATTCATGTTTATTCATGTCTTTTTATTCTATGCATTTAGTAATCTTGGTGTCCTCTACAGAGGACATAGCATAACATATGAATAAAATATAATTTTTCAAAAATGTTATTTTAAAAAAAGATTTCTTATGCTTAAAACAATGTAATGACACAAAAAATGGGTTTTGAGTGAATTTCATTGACTAAACTCTACATAAACTCTATATATGACTATATTTTGCAGTCTACAGAAAGGGCTGGAAAGTTCATTTAAAAATTACCCATGAGGAACCGGTACAGTAGCCCCAGCTTTCTTCCCATAGTCATTAAACAGGGGAGACAGCCTCAGTCCCAGTAAACGGGTCTATTGTGTGTGTCGGCGAGCGATGGCTGTGATAGGCTTGAGCGTGCTGACGGGCTCCTGCGGGAACAGCTGGCAGGTGGAGTGTTGTGGGGCCCGTCGCGGCCCCGGGTCCCTCTCCCAGCACAAAGAGTCCACGTCTCTGTTCCTCAAGCAGACTCGGTTGCACTGAGACAAAGACTGACAAAAGATAAGTGTAATTACCTCTTCAGCCAAGTGCTCACAAACTATCTCTCTCCTGACAGACGCTGAAGATGAGTTTGAATGAGACTGTGTGTGTGTGTGTGTGTGTGTGTGTGTGTGTGTGTGTGTGTGTGTGTGTGTGTGTGTGTGTGTGTGTGTGTGTGTGTGTGCGTGTGTGTGTGTGTTTGTGTGTGTTTGTGTGTGTGTGTGTGTGTGTGTGTGTGTGTGTGTGTGTGTGTGTGTGTACAATTGGTCGCTGAATCATTTCTTTAGTTCCACATGTAAGGAAGGTCAATACTAAAATATTGGATTTCAACTGGATGCCAAACAATGCCATGTTTCTCATTTTAATAACATACAGAAATAAATCATTCACAAGCATTTTAGAAGTCTTAACTGATTGGTAGTTTATAAGAACTCAAATATTATTACACTACCGATGAAAAGTTTGGACAGACTTGATTGAGTTTAACTGTACCGTTTTATTTAATGTCTTACTTTAATATTTCAAGATGCTTCCTCAAATGCTTCCTGACAAAACTGATTTTTTTTTTTAATAAATTAATAAATGGATGAGTTCAAAAATCATCCAAGGATCCACCTGAGACAAAGAATATCTACTTAGAAGCTAGAATATTGAAGATCTCTTTTAGAAAACACTTTTACTTTACTGTGATTCTAAAATGTGAAAGTGTGTCATATGGAAGCTCGTTACTGCCATGTAATAAAAATGTGAAAGATATTCAGACTTTTTGTCCTCACAATTGGTTGCGAGTTTATATTGCGCAATTCTGATTGCGAGTTATAAAGTTAAAGTTGCAGGATATAAACTCGCAACTGTGAGAAAAAAGTCAGAATTGTGAGATAAAAAGTCGGAATTACCTTCTAAAATGTTCATGATATTGCAAACTATTTGATTAATTAATGAAGTGTTAAGCTTATGTATTGTTACACTGTGTTACCATTTTTATAAATGTATGTAATGTCAGTTACACTTTATTTTAAGGTGTCATTGTTACAGTGTAATTATATATTTAAGTACTGAGAAATAATAATTAACTACATGTATATAGGGTTAGGGTTGAGGGTTAGTTGCAAGTAATTAAGTACATGCAACATATGTAACAAGGACACTGTAAAATAAAGTGTTACCGAAATGTCATTTAAATAGACGTAACAAAAGTTATTTATTGCATTATTAAATTATAATTGACAGTGCATTACAGTCTCAACATCAAGTCATTTATGTAGTGGAGCCTAAAGACATTTCTTTCATAAGGGAAACACAAAAGAATTTAAAAAAATCGTATGTGATTTATCTTTAGTCACAAACCCAAGCAAAATGGTTTAAAACAAAACTCGCTCCTCAGACAAAACAAAACAAAACATTTATATTGTTTAGAAGTAGCTCATATGTGAGTTGTACCCCGTGTTTTCCTATAGGGTCTGCTATAGAGGAGGAATCCCAAATAACATATGGCCTCCTGGAAACATCACAAGTTCCCTGCCTTCTGGAGGGCAACAATATCTTCATCACTTAAAAAAACAAATTGTATTGAGCGATTCTCGGCTTAGTGGGCACTTGGCCTCCAGAAACAAAAGCCATTTTAGAGGCTTTGACTCCTTCCAAAGAATATTTATTTACAGACCCCCTTTGTTGGGCCCCCCCAACTGCTCCCACAAACACCTCCTCAGTGGGCAAAAGTTGGCTCGATGGGTGAGAATATGGTGAAACTTTCCAAACAGGTCAAGTAGACACTAATGCCATGTGCATACAGCTAACTCATTTACTATTCCGGTTATGGGTGTAAGGCTGGCGCGCTCTTCTGCCATCTGCCTGGCCGGGGTAAGTGTGTGAGATAAACTGTTGATTGAGTGCGGGGTAAATGGCAGACTGGCACAGGACAGCGGGCACACGGGTCACCTCGACAGATTGGACTGGGGCCGTCTGGTTCTTCTCTTATTCCACGAGATTGGGTTGTTAAAGGCCATACTGGTGTATTATTGAGAGGCCAGGATGAGTTAGTATCACTCTTACGTGATTTCCCACTACCTTCATGTAAAAATGCCTGGATTATGTGACACAGTTGCTGTGTAAACCTCTTTTGGAATAGCTTGTCAGTGCTCAGAGTGTCCATTGAAGGTTGTGTTGACATGAAGGCCGTGGCAAGTCTTGCAGCTGTCACTTTGTTCTTGAGGGGGCCGAGAAAAAGGAGCAGCAGGCCTTGTCTCAAGAACATTAGCCCAAAGGGAATAAATCAAGCAAGCCAAACAATACTACTGCCCATTAATGTCACCAACGGCGCTTCCTCGCAGTCATAAACCCTATGCCAGTCCACATTCGGAGGACCAAGCGGACAAAACATATGTTTGTAGAGATGCAGTGGTGACAACCAACTCTTAATGTATTAACGGATCCCTATACAACTTTAAAAACCATTCTACCTGTCTGATATGTCATCATCCGATATCCGGGCGAATGTGACAAAAATGACAAGTTTTGCAAAAAATCAGCTTACATAAGAAAGTGACTTAAATGTTGGATGATTTGTGTGCGTAAACACCCGAATAAGTTGGGTTTACGTGTTGAAGGTGCTGCTGATAAGGGCGAGAGGGATTTCTGCAATCTTTGGATTAGATCCTTGCATGAGCTTTTGCTCTTTGATGTGGGACGTCTGACTCAAGTGTAGGTTTCTAATGAGACAAGGGACGAGGCCAAAAGTGGGCTCTAATCTTACACATTCCTCTAAAAATGAGTGTGTGTGTGTTTGAGAGGGAAAAACATACTGCTGCTAAGTGATATCTGTATCAGGGTTGTTTTTATCAAGGCTGGGGATGATGGTCACTAAGCTAGTAAACAAAGGGGAGGGTTGGTGTGGTCTGGTGTGCACTTCCAGGTGGGCAAAACTAATGCCGCAAGATTCCTCAGCATCTTCTCAGAAGCACCAGAGAAATCCTCTTTGCTCTTAGTCCTAAAGCACCTTGCAAAGTCGAGGTGGCTTGCAACGGATTGTCTTAATCTGTCCTTTTTGTAAAGAAAAGGGTAAGCCAGGCAGAATGTCAGTCTGTATCAGTCAAAAACCAATTGGTTACAAGGATTTTTTTTTAGGAAGTAGTTGCAACGAACTTTTTTGAAAACCCTTAACATGCTGACACCAAAGCACAGCACAAACGCATACAGCCCAGGTAATTTAATGTGTAATCATATGTGTGATTAATCCCCATGTTATGAGGAGGCCAATGCAATTTTTGTGGCCCATCCAGAGGTCAGATATCTTTTCTGCTGCACTCAGGGCTTTCAAAGAGGCTTAGTGGTATGTAAATGAGAATGCTGTGGCTCTAAAGCACAGCCAGTTGCATTAGATTAGACGTTAAAAATTGTCCCCCTATCTGAGTGGCTTAGGCTGGTGGTCGAAAACTCATTACGCCGATCAAATCCAAGACAAGGAGCGAGTCATTTCTCGGCAATGCTCAGGTGCTTAAAAATCACACTACGTACAATGTTATCCCACAGTTCCCCTGCTTATCGGGCAAGTGTGAGCTGCTCGCCAGGTGGACTTGGCCTCGCTAACATTACCTCTTGTGTCCGAGTTGTCTAAGAAGCCAATTACTCCTGCCATGACAAAAGATGAGAAGACATAATGTAGAAAGACATTTAAAAAAAATATATGGTTTGAATGTAATATGTTTTCAGCATGCAATTAGTTAGCTGTAGTTGGTTTCTTGTTTCTATCCCAGATGAATGTGCAGAGACAACTCCAGGTATGCATGTCATAGGTCGTGTCCCCCCTAAAAGTGAAAACATTGTGGCTCTGTAATTTCTATGAAAACCATGCACACTAAAACTACCAAGCATATACCTGTACCTTTCCACCTGTGCAACTGATAGCATGAGTCTGTTAGCTAGGTCTCTTCCAGCCAATCTTTTATTTTGTGTGTGTTTTTTTTTTGTTTTTTGCCACGGGTACCCCCACATTCCCTATCAGTAAAGCTCAAGTACCCCTTCATTGACTCCTCTACTGCATTAGTCTTAAAAAAGGTAGATCTTAAAAAAGTGTTAGGTGTTCACTGAAAAAAAAAGTCATGACATTATTTGTAATTACAAATAATTTACACACTGTAAACCCCGATAAGTTGGCAAAACTCCCAAAAAATTGTAGGAAACCCAGACAACAACATAGTGTCGGCCCAGATCCGGACCGCATCTTGTATGCGTTGAATCCACATGTTCCAGATGTGGCCCGGATCTGGGCCGACACTATGTTGCTGTGTGGGAATCATTTACATCAAAAAATGTAAGTTAAGAAATTCAAAGTTTAAGTAAGCAGAACTGGCAGATTCTTATTCTCTACTCATACATTTTAATTGCACTTAACTTAAAATATTTGAGTAAGCTGATTCATTAATTAAGTTAACTTAAAATTTTCATGCAATTGCAACTTAAATATTTTTAGTCGTGATAACTTGGCTAGCTTTAACTGGCTACTGTAAGTCAGTAAATGTTACCTTGCCAATTGGTTACACAATGCTGTGATAGCATAGCAATTGGTGAATGAGTACAGCAATAAAGAACATTTAACATATATCTGTTCTCAAACCATGTATATATATATATATATATATATATAAAACATTATATAACTATTCATTTTAGCATTTACTCTTCCTTTTGAGTGCCATAGCAAAAAAAAAAAAAAAAAAAACATGCTGGAAAATGATAATCCAAGCCCAGTTTCAGTTTAATTTAAGTTTGTCTAAATTAAAAGAAACCAGTTCATAAAACTTAAGCAATAAAACAATTTAGATCACTTAAAACTTGTCAGTTTTATGAACTCAAAAGAAAAAGAAAGTTCTAAATACTCATAAAAGTTAATATGATTAAACTAATTTGTTTCATTTACGTTTACCCAACTCAAACCAGTTAATTATTGTTAAACATTAGGGTTTTTACAATGCCAAATCAGAATTACTCCAAGTAACCCACGGAACTAACTTGCCCAAGGCTGGGAAACGATTATAGCTGGGTTATGACTGTACCTGTCAATGTACTCAGGGTGTAAACAGTGTGTAAACACATGTGCGTTATCGCTAGGTGCATTCATCTTCAAGTTAACCCTAGAACTCTTGAGTTCTTAGTTACCCTCACAAACAGCTATAACATCAATGCCTAACATTACCTTTTCGTATTGCAGAATCATTTAGAAGAGAACTGCAAAAACTTGTCTGAAATCAGGAGCAGAGATTTTTTTCTCCTCGGAGGCTTAGGTGAGACTGGCTTCCTGTTGACGGGCCGGTTCAGGCGGCCGGGGGGCTGAGCGGGAGGGGGTGGAGGTAGTGAAGCGTGCAGAGGTGCAGTTCCCTCAGGCAGCTGCACAGAGACTCGCTCTGGACCACACAGAGAGATGCCAATCCAGTTTCCCTTCCCAATCCCTCCACTGATCTAGGGTTAACTTGAAGATAAATGCATCTAGCGATAACGCACAAGGTTTACGCTGGGGAGGTAATGCTGTCATGTGTTACCCAACAGAGGAGAGAGGCATGCTAGTTTTTAAAAATAAATCCCCTGGGAATCGTGGCTGCTGAATCAAAGGACAGAATTTGACATGAGGGTCATCTACTCGAGAATGGACTGCTTTGGAAAGACGGTACCTTTGCAACCTGGTCAAAAAATACCTCCGAATGGCAGCATCTTTTAGCACAGCGCAATCGCAAGGTACTTGGTGTTACATAGGCTGTAGCAAAGCCACGAGTGGGCTGAAATTAATCTTTGTGGCCACAAAAAAAAAAAAAAGCGTTAGCCTTCTCAATTTTAATGCTTGGAATTTGCAAGAGGTTTTATGCCTTTGAAGAGGCTCAAGATTTATTTAATTCCATTAGTGGATATAGTGTCCAGGCCTGTAGAAATGGTAGATGTAGAGTCTGGGCTGACTAGGGTTTGACTGTTGGGGGACAGGTTTGGGTAGGTCTGGATGGGGCAGATCGAGGGCTGCTTGCCTGTCAGAGCTGAAAGTTTTGCACGGCTAAGTGCACCTAACAGAAGCGGGAGGTTAACCCTGTTGACAGGTGGGAGCAATCAGAGCATAGCAGCTCTAATCCAGCTAGACCTTCACCAACCCACACACGCAGAAACACTTATTGGGAACTTTTGTTCCACAAGAAAAAGGTGCCAAATCTACAGCCAAACACCACAAACTAGGCAGTTACAGCTCTTTGAGTCACGTCGTAATGATCATAGTTTCAAGATGAGCGCACATGAATACCACTACAATGTAATTACGAGTGGGAAACTCGGGACTTCATGGGGAAGCAAATTGGCATTGGTCATAATGAAGTTTTCATTGTGAAAGTTGACTGAACAATGGATTTTTCATTTGGATTCACATTTTGTGGGTACAGTAAAATGTAAAGTGAAAAATACTACTCATTTTATGGTTTTTTTGAGATAGCAGGCTTCTACTTTTCCCATCACTTTCCATAGAAAAGTAGAAGGTATATTTGTTTTCTGCATAAGTGAACCCAACAGATTGCAAATCCAATCATTACAGCCTACACACAATGATAGCCATCACAAAGCAGGGTAAATTCTCGAATACACACCGACACGCAGAGGGCAGTCTTCCACTCCTCACCACAAGGCTTTTATCACACAATCGTGTTGTTTCCTCAGGTGCTGCTGCAGGTCGGCCCATGCATGCCTGCAGCTCTATCGTCTTCAGACGTACCCTGCAAATGTGAGGTCTTTGATCTACCTACCTTTGAATTTGAGGTATGGTGGCTCTACCGTATCCTGGCTGCATGTTCCAAACAAACACCTTCAGAGTCACTGCGGAAAATGAACAGAAACAGAGCCGCCCAGCAAGAAGATGTTTATCGGCCTCCCCCATGAAGACTGCCACTCAAATCAGGTGGCAATCAAGACAGAACTCCAGCAATCATTGACGAGAATGAAAGTCATTACAGAGTTTTGAGCGGAATGTAATATGTGATTATCAAATAGCTGCGATTTACAGTTCTGGGAGAGATTCTGTGTTGGGTTGGGAAGGTAGTGTGTTGAATTACCCCAATGGACAGAATTCTTCTGCTGGTGTGAGACTAAAAAAAAATCTGTTGTGTTAACAATAGATGGAAAGCAAAGTAACAACACTTGCACTTGAAGCTTTTTTTACATTTTTTTATATATATATAAGTGTGTACAACAGCTGACAGGATTTAGACCTCAGTACCTTAATTTTCCTTTTGATAATAGATGTCATTAAATCTCATTTACATCAATATTTGTAAGATTTATTTCTGATTTGGGGCTGTTTGCCTTTTATTTAGATAGGACAGTAGGGGGGCAACCAGGAAATCATGGGAAAGGGGAGAGGGGAATTGGACCATGAGTCGAGACTCAAACCATGTATGTGACACTTGCCCACATGACACATCTGAACTTGTTTTTAAGTAATATTCTTTATTACTGGTGATAGTGGTCTAAAAGAGAATGTGATTTTATATATATATATTTTATATATATATTATTTATATATTTTATATATATATATCAAAAAATATCAATTATCAAAAGTGTATTTATATTTGTTGATGTGGAATTTGTAGGCACAGTAATTTATATATTATTATTATTTTATTTTTTATTTTAAAATGTAGAAATGATGCAAAAGCCTCTCAGGGCATGTCATTCAAAACATTTATTCATCATAACATGCAATTGAGTACAATTCCATTTCAATTTACATAATTGTAGCTATTGTGAGGTCCTTTGCACATTAAAAAATATTTATGCTTATTCTATGGTTTGTCAGTCATAATAGTTTGTTAATTTGAACTAAGAGGATAAGATGCATACGTTCCATTTATGTAGAATATTACATTCAGTATTTTGCATTAAAAATAACAAATAAATACAAATGATGTAAACCATGTTTTGAAAACCCATTCAGACTTTTATTCAACCCAGGGACCCCCAATATATATATATATATAAAATGACACATTAATGACACTTTAATAACATCATAATAATAATTCAACAATCAATACCTCCTTTGACTCCTATTAGCCACTTTCACACATATAATCTTTACTGGTAAATTACCAGTAACAGATCATGTGTGAAAAGGACCTTTTCAAATATACCTGTAAATTGGTTTCGGCAGGTTTCGGAAGTTGTCCCATTACCAGTAAATCACCGCGATTGTGATTTGGGCCAATCAGAAGCCTTTGAAAGAGCAACAGCTCAGGGCCATTCATAAAACTGTTGCCACTGTTTACAAATGTCTTCAAATTGGAGTGATACCGAAACTCAAGCGCTTCTCCTCGTCCGATCGGATGAAGAGATTTGTCAACAACTTTAGAGGTCACTTCCGGTTAATGACATCAACACAAAGTTTACCGGTATGTTGGAGCTGATGTGTGATGGCCTGTTACCGGTAAAAAGCCAGAACGCTGTTGCTTGTGTGAACAGCACATTTTTGAATTTACCGGTAAAGTCGTTCTGGCAATATTACAGTAATTTACCGGGATTGCCGTGTGAAAGGTGCTATTGTCTCTTCTTTAGAATATCCCTCCACTGACCCCTTGAGTTCCCTTGAGGACCCCTTGGATCTAGCCCAACACGAGAGGCCTGGAAGCCGAAAGGAAGCGAGATAATAGCGAGAACTGGCTCACGGTCTCCACCCCTGTATGTCTATGTCACTCATTCACGCACAATCGCAAACAAGCAAACTATTTGTCAAAGCAGCCCAGGTCTTTGAGCTGCAAGGATTCCCATAGTAAAAGTGTACATACACGCCTATTGTGCTATCTTTGTCATTTCTAGAAGCAGGCAGCTGCATCTATTTCCTTTATAACTTTCACCCTCCTCACCTGGGTGGGCCCTGTCTGGATCCTCTGTTTGGATTAGGGCGACGATTAACGAAACAAAAACACATTAAACCAGAATCGAGTGGCAATTGTTCAACCGGGTCGATTCACAGAGCGCACTTCCTTTTCATGTTCTTTTGGTGAACCCGCCAAACAAACAGGTAGTCTGCATAGAGGTAAGGTAACGGCAGGATTTAAGCTGCGTCTCTCACTACGAGTATTGTGTGTTTACTGCAGTTGATCGTGGGCTTTCCTGTCTGGCTGCAAGCTACGGGAGCGGCAACTGCTGCGCTTGGACAATTCACATTTCATCACTTGTAATTTTCAATTATTGTTGGGTATTGTTTGGCTTCGTGACAGAACTGTTTTTTTGAGAATGGAGAGCATTCATAGGAGAGGATGTGGAATATCCTTCAATAAACAAGGGTGTCCTCCCTTCCAGGACAAAATTGGTTAGAAGGAAATGTCTTCGTACTGTACACAGTGTTGGCATTTGATGAATAATCTCTAAATATTACCCTAATCTTGTTTTTCTCGTTTGAATCAGGGCCATTGCTGGCAGGACATCATTGTCCCGGCCCCTGTTATGAGGGGGGTGCGCTGAGGTCCTTTGTGATACAGCTTACCCATTGGGTCATTGGGGACTGTTTAGTGTTTTAGTCACAGGAATGCTTTGAAATGTTATTTTTGACCTAAATATCTATTATTCAAAGTCCAACAGAGTAGGAAACATCCAGATCCACACTCTCATGGCAATTCACAACTATTTTATTACATTTTGGCGACTTGGTAGTTAAATCGTATGAATTTGTGCATTTTTGTATCTGCTTATGCCCAGCTGACGGTTAGATTTAAGGATGGATTTTTTCCTTAAAAACAAAATGTTTCCATAAAAATCTAACACTGTAAAGCTGCTTTGAAACAAACGGTATTGTATAAAGTGCTCTATAAAAAAAAAACGGTATACAAATTCGAAATACGAAATCGAAATACCTTGTAAAATAGTAATGTTTTCTCATGAGATCAGGGTGAATTATCAGTCGACACCCATGAAATGTATGTCACACAAAGCTAACATATGACTTTAGAAGACCAGTGTTATAATCGTAACTAAAATGAAAACATTTACATTAACTGAAATAAAAATACATGACACTACAACTAAAACACACAAAAAGTCCACTAGTTGTAAATACATTGTAAAGAAAGCAAAGATTATTGAGGCCGGGACACATCAAGTCATCGTTCACCTTCGTTTTTGTGCGTCGGTCAACTTAGTATTTTGGCGTGTTCTGCACCGTTGGCTCTAGTTGGACGCCGTCTGTTGTTTTTTTGGGGCCGATTCAGCATGTTGAATCGCCATTGGGCCGTCATTGAGAGAGAGAACTCTGATTGGCTGTTCGGCTTAGCGAACGAGTCAGTGCACGAGAATAAAAGTGAAAGTGATGAAAGCGAGCAAAGAAGTCAAGAAGGTACGGACAGAAGGCTATTAAAATGTTATGTCATTTTACCTGAGCATTCAAATGCACTAATATTTTCATAATAACATGAGCCCGACTGGAATGAACAAAGTGATCAGCATGATTGATATTCACCATGATAAGCTAGCGCTGCTTTGTTCATGGTTTGTATATCTGCAGTCCTAGTTTTGGATTCCCTTTTTGATTGACGAAAATAGATTATTGATACCTGCTCATATAGACAGATATTTACTTACAAGCAGGCACAGAACGCACGTGGTAGTTGATAGTCGGCGTTAGTCCTTTTGGTGTGTTCAAGCGCAGCTTTTTGGCCGTTACGCAGCCGAAGAGAGGCGACAACACAGTCAGCTTTCATCGCCGCTAGTTCTTTGAGGTCAGCTTGGACGTCACATGTTACCGGTACTCTGACCGCCCACACCGCTTTCTGCCAAGAAGTTCAAAAGGAGTCAATAGTCTCAAATACTATATAATCAAAGTATCATAACAAGTGTACAATTATAAAAATAAAGGTTCCTGAAGGGGATTTTCACAGTGATGCCATAGAAGAACCATTTTTGGTTCCCCAAAGAACCTTTCATAGAACAGTTCTAGAAAGAACTATTTAGTTTCTTAGTGTGAAGAACATTTTAAAAATCTAAAGAACCTTTTTACCTTCTACTATAAAGAGCCATTTGTGCAATGAAGATGTTAAATATCCTTCATGGAACCAAAGATGGCAATAAAGAACCTTTATTTTTAAGAGTGTAATGTTGACATGATGTTGGTGAATTACAGAGCCGGTGCAAACATATCCACATTGCTATGATCAGATGCTTTCTTAACTGCTGTTTTCTCACCGCTGTCAGTTTTGTTGTTACTGAGAGGAAAGTGCGCAGCACATATTCACATATTCATCTACACGTCGCTCTCAGCAGCGTGGACGGCGTCGGGATGTCCGTTAACAGTATGCTGTATCGCTGCAATGGTAGTTCCAACTTTTAACTTCCAAGTGAAGAACGAAAAAGAACTTCGCCGTGAGAATATCTGGGCATTGAATCACGTTCAGTCTCTTGCACGTCACATGCAGGAGTGCGACCATTAGCAATACGTTTTGTTTTTTTGCTGCAGTTCCCTTAATGACCACCGGTGTCGCTAATAACAAGAGTTTCTTAATTCTACATACAGCCTATATCAGTGGTTCTCAACTCCAGTCCTCGGGACCCACTGCTCTGCACATTTTGTATGTCTCCCTTTTTTAACACACCTGAATCAGATCATCAGCTTGTTAAGAGAGACTCCATGAACTGAACTGAGTGTGTCAGATAAGAGAGACATACAAAATGTGCAGAGCAGTGGGTCCCGAGGACTGGAGTTGAGAACCATTGGCCTATATAATATATAATATAATAACCTATAATAAACTATAATAATCCTGAAGAAGACTTGGAAAAATCAAGTTGGCTACGTTTATACAGGTGTGTTTTTGCCATTTAGGAGCTTGACAGCACCAGTCCCCATTTACTGTATGGAAAAATTTGACCAGTACATTCTTCAAAATTTCTTTTTTTCTTTTCCACTGAATATAGGTTTGTAATAACTAAATTAATCAAAAATATATTTCTTTAAAGTAATTAGTTACAGTTTTTGTAGTTTCTTTTTCAAGCAAATCTTGATGTCATTAAGATTTACCAATGGGGCTGTAGAGGTACATAAGGTAAAAACACTGACTTAGTACATAACCATTCATTATGCTGAGAGTAAGTTGATGTTTTTGATGTTGATCTGCTCAGGGTTAAGAAGTTCCTGTCTGGAATTCGTCACTCAGTCAAAACATTAGCATCCAATTTGCTTCGCACCTCAAGACATGCACTTTTCAGGACGTCAGGGGGAGTGGTGAGACTTTTCAAAACACACAATGTAAGGCTTAAATCGGTATCCTTCCTAACAACTACAGCACACCTGTTCACAGAGAGCGACGGTGAGACACAGGAAGAAGAGTTCTCACACTTGTAATCATTCACGTTTCTCCTATGTTCATCAAAAAGCCGTGCCATTCGGCTTCCTTTCTGAAGCTTAAGCTGTGTAAATGATACGTCTTTGCGTGGTTTGGTTCCTAAAGAAGACGGTGAAGAGGATTTTGTCTCGTCATGTAATCTCAACACCGGCTATCACAGAAAGATCAACACATTGAGATTTGTTTGCTTGGGCTAAACAGAAAACTAGCCACAGCACAACCCGATGCTGAACAAGAACACACAAACACATGAGTGAAACAAGTCAGAGCTTGCTGGAGGGGGAATGTTTGTGAAAGACAGGAGCATTACGGGTTTATCTAAGGTGTGGTCCACCTTAAGCATTGGTAATTACTCAGGATACAACAGCTAGGGACTGCCAGGGACGCACGGCTTTCGCTTAACCATTGAATGGCATATGGGCACACATCAAAACACTGGGGTGGGGAGGATGTTTTTTCTTTCCTGTGCAGCAACCTCTTTTTGTCAAATAACACTGGAGGCAAAAATAACTTGTTTCTTATGCCAACTTGCAAATGCATCCAGAGTAAAATAACCTTATGAAAACTTGCCACTGTAAAAATAGTTATCATAGGGATGTAAAAAGTTGATACCAAACAAAAAAGTAACAATACTATCTCTATAATATATATATATATATATATCTTGAGTACCATATATATATATGATATATATCATATAACGACAAAATAACTAAATGTTGTCTGACAGTTTCAATGGAAAATGAAAAATGTATAATAATAATAAGGGTTAGTGTCACAGTTCTTAACATCCAAAGATGAAGATGAGTCAAGAAATCCCCAAATTAATGTCTTTTAATAAGAAAATAAATTCAGATGATCCAGCTCAACGTGAAAGCGTGTCTACACACAAACAATAACCAACATGACCTGAGGAAACAAGGAGCTTAAGTGTACAATGATAACATACTAAAGACAAACAGGTGTGAAGATCAAATGAACTGTCATAGTAATTAAAGGAAGCAGGAAATTAGAACAAAGACCACAGGAAATGAAACAAATCAAGTCCATGATAATGAAAACTAGATGAAGAAAAGACTGACAGTTGCTGGCAGTCAAACTGACATTTATTTCATGCCTGGTAAATTTTTTCTCAAATTTACACAGGTGTGATAAAAAAAAGTTCACTTTGGACCCTGAACATATGATAAAACACATAAACACATCTTACCAAACACCCAACCACCTATAAAGACACAATGATCCTCTAATCAAGTGCTATTTAGGAACTATTTTATATTTGGTTTGCAAATAGCATTTAATTTGCTGCAACACAACAACATCTGCCATAGATCAGCTGTTACTTTTGACAAAAAAAAAAAGTGTGTAATTTTACCCTTGTATGATCTAATTTTGATAACTCTTTCATTTCATGATTATTAAAGAATACACCCAGCTACAATGGGTTGAAAGTGGCACAAAAGGTGCAGTTTGTGTGCGCTCTAGTCATTGAGACCATTGTTAGGTATTTTGAAGGTAATAGAGCTAACCCACAAACAATGAATTGACCTAAAAATATCACTCACATCCTTTCAGAGAAGATCAGTCAAATTAGGTTTGATGATTTGTTTATCCATTTTGAATCCAAACCTTACTTCTTTCAAATTGCCCTATTTTTCCCCCTTTTACTTTGGGTTGATCATGGTATCAATGAATAACCTCACCTGTGTGCTAGGAGGACATATAAAATATATAAACATATATATATGTAACAAAGTCTCTAATTACATTTTTGATCAGTTTAATGCATTCCTGCTGAAAAAAGAGCGAAAAAAGGGCTAAAAAGCTGGTCTTAACCAGTTTGAGCTGGATGTAGCTGGTTTAAGTGGGCCAAGCTGGTGTTCGGCTGGTTTTAGCTGGTCTCCCAGTGGCTGAAACCTCTCTAAAACCTCTAAAGCCTGCTATGACCAGGCAACTGGCTTAGGCTAGGGTGACCATACGTCCTGTTTAACCAGGACATGTCTGGCCAGGATTTCGAGATCGCCCAAAATGCCCAGGGATTCGGCTTTTGCTTTCTACAGTCACCATTCATTATGTTTACATTACATTATTTGACACTGACACGTATGTGCCAGCTTTGCAGGTCATGCATTCTGCTTCACACGGATCCCGATCGAGACGAAAACACAGGAATTTTCTCAGCAGTGCTAAAACGCACATCAACCGATCACTTGTTTAGCATTCATGTAAACACTACATTCAGATTCACCAATCGAAATTAATTCAGTCCTATTGAATCAAAAGGTGTGCATGTAAACAAAATGAATGGCGACGAAAGCAAAAGCCGAATCCTGGATATTTTGGGCGATCTCGAAATCCCGGCCGGATATGTCCTGGAAAAAGAGGACATATGGTCACCCTAGCTCAGGCTGATGTTAGCTGTTTGATTTTTCAGCACATTGTAAACCATAACGCTCAAAATAATTGTTTTGAGTAGGACAAACTTAAGTTAAACTAATTAGTTCTGAACTTGAATGATGAATATTTAGTGAAATGAACTTTTATGTATATTTAGCACTTTCTGTTTCTTTCAGGTTCACAGAACTGATATATTTTAAGTAAACTGAACTGTTTCATTGTTTTTTGAGTTTTATGAAATGATTTCTTTTAATTTAGACTAACTTAAGTTTAACTGAAACTGGGCTAGGATTTATATTTCCCAGCATGCTTTGCCGATGGCGAGTAAATGCTAAAATTAAGTGTAATATAATGATTTTTTGTTGTTGTTGTTGTTGTTGTTGTTGTTGTTGTTGTGTTTTTTTTTTTTTTGTGCAAGATTAATGTTTAGTGGGAGATTTAGTAGTGATTAATATTTTGTTATGCTAATTTAGAAGATTTTCTGTTAATGTTGTTTTTAGGAGTCATCATGGTGACAAGTGGTGCACGTGGCTTGGTTTAAGAGCAAGTACATTAAAAGCTTTATATTGCTCATACAACAAGTGCTATACCATGCTATTGTTAACATATTAGCAAGTTAGCATTAATTGAACTAGCTAGTTATAGCTAGCTAAGTTTATACTAATAAAAATGTTCACAGTGAGGTTACATGAAAATATTAAGTTAAATGTATAAATTAGTGTACTCAATCATTTCAAGTTAAGAACAAGTTAAATGGATGAGTACAAAATAAAAATACATAAACTTTGAATTTCAACTTTGCCAACTTATTCAGGTTTACAGAGATTGCTGAATAAAAAGTATTAATTTCTTTCCAAAAAGAATAAGAACAATCTTTCCTGACCCCAAACCTTTGGACGGCAGTGTATATGAATGTGCATGACCCTTCCTATTCACTCTTTTGTCTGTGGAGAAATATACGATGACGAGGGAGCAAACAAGCTTTGACTGCACATTACTAATAGTCATAAATTCTTGTAATTAACGATAAGCATTAGCATAAGCTCAGGCTGGGGTGTTTAAGTCTCGCAGGTTCTGTTTGATTTGGGCCGCTGCTAAACTTCAAACTGCTCCTTTTGAAAAAGAGTGTGCGAACAAACAAATAATTGGGAGGTGGTAATGACTGCGCTCTCAGTGGAGACACTGGCAGCCCGGTGATCCCGCGGCGTCTTGCAACAGTGTAATTAGATTATTCATATCACCGGTCTGTGCTAACCTGATTAGCACACATGCTACCTCTCCTGCCTGTCTGCTAATGCCTAGGTGACTAGTTAACATCCCAGCAGTTCATAATAAGCTTGTGCTTAGGTTAGCCTATTAGCGCTAAAGCATGGTATTAGCAGGCTATGATCTGTTTGTCCGTCAGTGTTAGCGCTGGCAGCCGCTCGTTGGCACTAAACAGGCTAGCGTGACAAACAACAGAACGGCAGAAACGTAAACCCTTCATTAGTATTCAGCTAATCCAACACTGCATGCTCGAATAACAGCAAATATTAGCTCGATCAGACACCTCTGAACTGGGATCATTATAGAGGTATATTAGCACTTAGCTTGTAAATAGGATGCAAGTAAGATTAAAACATACACTTAAAAGTAGCAGAGTGTCTAAGCTTGCGTGGAGGTGCTGTCACATGCTGTTTATTCCCATGAATGTCATGTTACATTTTCAGGGACGCCACAGTCATCCCAGCTAACGAGAACGTTCTCTGAACTTTCAAAATGTCTCGTTTTTTAAAAATGTTAAAGTTTTTAAAACTTTAATATTTGATCATTCTTTATGAGAATGTTGCTTTTGAATGTCCTCTAGAAGTTCTGAAACAAGTAGTAACATTTAAAAACGTTTGACGAATGTCCAATTAAAACATTTCATCTGAAACATCCTTCAAACAGGATGAATTTACTGAAGATCTGAAACTTTGATATGATAATACATGTTTTATGACTCCACTGGCAAATTGTTTGGTAACACTTTAGCTTTTATATATAATGAATTATAAAAGTATTTTTAATTCCTTGTAATGCATCTCATGGAAAGAGTAATTGTAACTACAGTTGTAATACATTACAATACTTGTCTATTCATTGTTACACTTTTAGAAAGTATAATGCATTGAAACACATGACAAACAACCAATTTCTTATGTAACATAAGGCATTTATAACTTAAGTTAAAATGATTATTACAACATAGATTATGAATAGTTTTTTAATTCATTATACATAATGGATTCAAGTAAAGTGTTTGATGCATAAGCCTTACAGAATTTTGTGATATTTCTGCTAAAACAAGAAAACAAAGTATATGGGCAACATACTCAGAAAAATCAAGCAATATTACACCTGAAAATCAAAAATCTATATTTTTTGCTTATAAAGTATTTGTTTGTTTGTTTTGCTGGAAAATACGACATATCCTGATTTTTTCCCCCATAAACTGTCTGCAAAGGGAGCTGTTTGTTCTCCTTCGGAGCGTGAGCGAGCGAATGCCTTCCTCCTCTCCTGTCGCAGAGGGCCGAGAAATCAAATGTTTACGTCACGCCTGCCCTTCATAACTTTGTGTCTTTAGAAGGAGACACACTCAGGGGAGGAACCAGCCGGAATGGGAGTCGAGATTAAAGAGACAGTGTCTCAGAGCTGAGGGAGGAGACAAACTCTGAGGACACACGTGAAACTTAAAGACACACGAGGAATCTCAATGAGGTTTGACAAACGGCCGACTCTTTGCTCTCATGAGGTACGGTGTAAACAGTTTTTTTAAAATGAGGACAAACATATTCTTGTTGTTTGTTTTGTTTTAGAAAACCACACATAAAATGTGTGGCCAAAAAATGTCCAGCTCACAAAACCGCCCAATATATTTACAATAACATTACATTTTTTTATTACTTTTATTCAGCAAGGACATACTAAATTGATCAAAAGTGACTGTAAAGATTCATAATGCAACAAAAGTTTTCTATTTCGAATAAATGCTTGTTTCATAAAAAAATCCTGAAAAAAAATGTATTACGGTTTCCACCAAAATATGAACTGTCTTTTAACATTGATAATAATCATAAAAGTTTCTTGAGCATCAAATCATCATATTAGAATGAGTTGATTTCAGAGTTGAAAAATCAGCTTTGATCTCAGGAATAAATTACATTTTCACATATGTATAAAAAAACAGCTGTTTTAAATTGTACCAATATTTCACAATATTTGAATACTAGCTTTTTTTTTGTAATTCCCATTATTCTCAGTGCAGACCTTGATTTCAATTGATTTCCCTTACTGTAATACAGTATAATATTATTATTATTTTTATTATTGTATATATATATTATATATATAGGATGACAGTTGCATTGATTCTTACTCAAATAAGTACTCAGTAATATTAATTAACTACCTGTACTTACTATAGAGTTACGGTTAGGGTTAGGGTTTGGTTGAGGGTTAACTGCATGCAATTATGCATAATTTACTGTTAATACTATTGTAAGTACATGTAGTAACATATGTAACAAGGACACTGTAAAATAAAGTGTTACCGGGTTTGGTTTAGGGTTAGTTACTTGTAATTATTGGTAATTTACTGTTATTACCATAGTAAGTACATGTAGTAACGTGTAACTACGTCACCTTAAAATAAAGTTACAGATTTTTGCATTAAAGGAACACTCCACCAAATGCATTTTTGTCTCAGTGCATGCATTGTTTTGGTTTGACAGGGTCGGCGCTAGCTTAGCTTAGCATAATGAATGGAATCCTTTGTTGCCAGCTAGCATGCCCTGAGTAAAAGTGAGTAAAAAATAAAAAAAACACCACCTAATTACTTCTTGTGGCCTGCATATTGAGTACAAATAGTGATGCAGATTAACACTAGGCGATTTCCTAGGCAGATATTGACTTGGGACTATATTAGGGGGAAGCACAGGCGAAGCACTGCTACTTGGGCACAGAGATATCACGCCCATGTAGCAGTGCTTCGCCTGTGCTTCCCCCTAATATAGTCCTTAATATATAAGTCAATATCTGCCTAGGAAATCACCTAGTGTTAATCTGCATCGCTATTTGTACTTGTTCTCAATATGCAGGCCACAAGAAGTAATTAGGTGTTTTTTTTTTTTTTTTTATCACTTTTACTCAGGACATGCTAGCTGGCAACAAAGGATTCCATTCATTATGCTAAGCTAAGCTAGCGCCGACCCTGTCAAACCAAAACAATGCATGCACTGAGACAAAAATGCATTTGCCCACCTATCTAAATGTAGGAAAGAAGGTGAATAATCCCTATTTCAAAAAATGGTGGAGTGTTCCTTTAAAATACCCCAAACCACTACCACAGTGTTATATATTTTGCTTACTTGTGTACTTACATTATCCCAAAAGTTTCCAACAATGTTTAAATCTAGATAAATTTGTAATTGTAACCAGTGTAGCGTCCCGTGTCGCCCGTCAATGACGTCATATCCTCGATTTCCCTGGATTTCCGCTTTTACTGGCGTAGAAACCATGGAAACACAGCGAGTCTCATGAAAAAATGCGGATGTAGTAGTTGTAGCGTCTAGCACGGACTTGTTTCGCACAGTTGTAAACAGGGCAAGTGTTTAGCAAACCTGTTATTTTCGCAGTTCCACTTAGCATCGCTAGTGGTGCGAAAACAGTTTTAAACTCAGAAGTCAACAGAAAGTATCCTAAGAGTCTAACAACTGCAATCTTTCTGTTTTCTCCGAGCAAGCGTTTTTATCTTTTAAATATATGGCCACTTACAGCTCATCTAGAACAACAGTAAAAAAAAAAAAAACTCCTGCACAGTTTGATCAATGTCTTTTGTCCGTGCTAGAATTTCACTGCAGTAATGAACGCTAACTCCTGCCACCAGCTCCCCTGCCACCCGAGCCTGTCTCGCTCCAGAGTGCCTGAGAACCAAACCAGAGGATTTTGTTTCTCCTCTGCTGTCTGTAATTTTGTTTTGATATCCACCTGCTGTCACCACTCTTGTGCATCATCCTTTACATGTGCCGTGGAAGTGTGGGGTGGGGGATAATGGCTCCCCCAACCGCATGTAAATACAACCACCACAATGAAAAGACGAGAACGGGGAGAGAGAAGAAGCAGAAGTGCAATTTGCCTGAACAGAACCACAAGTGGCTTTCTATTGAATAATACATTCTCCACCCCAGAGTGCCCATTTGCTTCCTGAGCTTTCTCGTTATTACGAAAGGAAAACATTAGGGCTCTCGGATGCGGGCTCCGGCCGGCCCGGGATTGCAGGAGCTGCTCCGGCTGCGTTACTCTGTCTCCGGGGACTGGGAGCTGAGAGGATTAAATGGATGGCATATCAGTGCAAAATTCAGATCAAAAGGCTAAGTTGGGCCAGTTAAAGGGTTGTGGCCCTGAAGACCAAAGGGATTTCAAAGCCTCCTCGTTTAACAGAAACCCTTTTTCTTTTTTTTATCGGCAGCCACCCATCGTGTTGGATGTTGGAGCATGAAAATGGTCATATAGACCGAGCTTTGTTTTAGGCTTTGTGGATATACGTGGTGAGGCGAGTCTATTACCGTCAGCCCCTGGTTCTCTGGGGACTCGCCAGAGATCAAGAGCTTCACACTTCCACAATATTATATTTTGCATTATTCCCAAAGTAAATCAATATAAAATCTTGGGTAACACTTTATTTTACAGTATCCTTGTTACGTATGTTACATGTACTTACCATAGTAATAACAGTAAAATATACATAATTACATGCAACTAACCCTCAACCACACCCTAATCCTACCCTAACCCTATAGTAAGTACATGTAGTTCATTATTGTTACTCAGTACTTAAATATATAATTACATTGTAGCAATGACTCCTTAAAATAAAGTGTAACCAAATATTGTAATATACATATACTCTATTTAATATAGTAGTAGTTACCATGTAATAGAGTAGTAATTATCATGTAATAAGGTAGTAATAGAGTTTTTAGAAAAAGGAACAGTAGATTTCTTATATTTTCTAAAGAAAATGTGATTGTTTTTTGCCAAGCGGCATCCTTCCGGTCTCTCTGTAATAAATAAAATAAAATAAAAAATTTAATAATAATAGTTGCACGATTTTAGATCATTTTCATTGCCCTACAGTGCAAATTACATGCCGATAAACACTTATCCCCATGAACAACAGAACAATATTAATAATCATAGTTGACTATGAAAACACTACTAATTATACTTGTGTTGTAAAAGGAATTATATTTATTTATTACTTGATTCTGATTGGTCAATCGCACCATCCAGCAGTTTGTTATTCCCTGATAACAACGTGTAAAAACACGGGCTCATCCGGGAAACTGAAGTCAGCGCTATACGCTTGCTATAGGAACAGTGTTTCCTCGTGGAAGTTTTGCATTTAGTGAGCTAACAAAATATTAAAACTTTGTGTACAATTATTTAATTATGGACTTGCTCTCTGTTGTTTCATACAACATTTTGCAACGGTTGTTTTGTACACTGATTATAAGATAGCAAACGGATAAGATTTTAAAACAGTTCCATCTCATATCAATAGCTCTATCCCCATAATTATTTATGAGGTGAAATGCCATGTAATAAGTTGTATGACTCTACAGTATCCCTTAAATCTAGTTTGAACTTGACACTTTCTAGCAATTGTTTCTCCACGGATAACAACCGTCTGGATGCACATTATCATATATATAGTTATAGTTATAGTTATAGTTATATATTGAGAGATTGATTTAATTAGGCTGAAGTCAAGACAGTAGCGTTGCTTTAGCTCCGGGCCCCAGTTCATGTTGTTCTACAGGTCTGACCCGCAGGTCACCTACTAATCCTCATGTTAATGCCAACGACAGGAAGTGGGAGCCGTTTTTTTAAGGGCTTTTCACTGCTTTCCTCTGTTTGCAGTACTTGGAACGATTTAAACTACTTCCTCTGTGGGACACAATGACACAAGGCTGTTCAGCCTGACTGAACCTTGGCTGAAACGCACATATTCAGGCCTCGACCAGCGAGCGGCTCCTAATACTCCAAACACAGGGTTACTTCTAGACTCCAGACTAGGGTTTTAGACTAGGGGATATTAACTATACTTTAGCACTTTAGCACACTACGACTGTCAATTGATTATTTTATTTATTTCTTTTTAAATATAAACCCAATATAAACTATATAAAGCCTTGGTGTGTAAATGCAATTTATTTTGAAGTAATGTTCTCATTAGTGTTCTATCAGCTCTTACTTACTTAAATCGGCATATTTGTGATGTTCATACTGCATATTTACCCATTTAAATTGATTTCCAGGGCATTTTTACTTTTATAAACCTTAAATGTAGGTGTCAACTTTCATGTCAAATTCATATCAATAAATTTAATTAGAATGATAAAACTCTATAGGGCTGTTTCTAATTCAATGGAAATGCAGAACCTGATTTCACCAAGTACAACATGTTCCTGGATCGACATCGACATTCCAATCAACCAATCAGGTTTGAGGGACAATTTTACAGTTTCTGTCCAGTTTAGGCTCACAACCAGGGTTACGTGCTTCTACATCAGTGTTAATCACCTGTCATTTCCCTCTGATTTTAGGGAGAAGTTAGGTAGGGTTAGGTTTAGGGGTAGGGATATAGTTAGGATTAAACAGACAGATTAGGATTTTCGGACAGATATGTTGTTCCAGGATTAACCAAATAGGTTGACCCAGGAATGAGGAACACGGAAGCTTGTGTTTAGATGTAGGATAATTTACGAGTAAACGGTTCAACTCAATGTCATGAGAAAATGTAGCTATTTAACGAGTTTATGAATTCACATAATTTGATTTACAGTTTTTACGGAAAATTGTAAGCATGAAGGTCCACCTTAAACAGATCATCAGCAGCTCATACAAAAACATGCGGATTTATGAATTTGCATAAAATAGTTATGTGCGTGTTTGTATGAATTTGTATGATTTGGTTCACAATTTGAAAAAAAAATCATAAACAAACATCATAAAAAACATACAAATTAGGTTTTACGAATTATTCTACAAATTCGGCAAATTGCAAAATAGTTTCGAATTCCCATTAGTGTTGGAATAGTTCCTGGCTAAACATTCAGGGGTCATGATTTAAAAAAAGAAAGAAATGAATACACTAACATGTTAAATCGACAACACTAGTATATACTGTCAATTTAAGATATAAAACTGTATATTTAGCATTGCAGAGCTGCCACTGAATAGACATGGCAGACGTATTTCTGTAAAAGCTGGAACGCTGAAATGAAATCAGTGGAAATACCAATCTTCCATCTAATCTCTCTCCCCAGATCCTGGAGTACGGCTCAAACCTCATCACTGCTGATTCTGGACTTGTTTCAGTGTTGGATTAAAATGTTTATCAATTATCAGTCCCATCAGGATGAGCACTCCTTTCGCTCTCCCGCTAATTGAATCATTGAATAATTTCTGCTTCCTTAGGGATGCCGTCGTTTGCAAACAGCGGCGTTCTGTTTCCTCCGGAGGCTTCTCGATTGCCAGATATGTTTATTAATTTCCCGACCCCTGGTGTTTGGAGGCTGCACAGAGAACTGTCACACACATCTCACCGGGAGATCTCTCTATTACAGATAAACGGGAACACGGGAGAGGGGGGGAATTATGAAAAATTAAGAGCTCCCCCACTGAGAAAATGTGTTACAACCTTGAATGGGGAAAAGAGGTCGGGGGTGAAGACATGACAAAACAAATGCTGTTATTGAATTGTCACGAGTGAGAGAATGTTGAGACTGTGAATGGAGCCGTTCAGAGTCGCTGAAAACACACACGAATTACATTCGTTTACTGAGGATGTGCAACAGATTACTTTCAGAAATTCAGAATTTCATTCCATATTAATTATAAATATACTGTTGTCTGTTTATCTATCTATCTATCTATCTATCTATCTATCTATCTATCTATCTATCTATCTATCTATCTATCTATCTATCTATCTATCTAACTGTCTGTCTGTCTGTCTGTCTGTCTGTCTGTCTGTCTGTCTGTCTGTCTGTCTGTCTATCTATCTTTCTAACTATCTAACTAACTGTCTAATTGTCTGTCTGTCTACCTGTGTGTTTATCTATGTATCTATGTATCTATCTAACTGTCTGTCTGTCTGTCTGTCTGTCTGTCTATCTATCTATCTATCTATCTATCTATCTATCTATCTATCTATCTATCTATCTATCTATCTATCTATCTATCTATCTATCTATCTATCTATCTATCTATCTATCTGTCTGTCTGTCTGTCTGTCTTTCTAACTATCTAACTAACTGTCTGTCTGTCTGTCTGTCTGTCTATCTATCTATCTATCTATCTATCTATCTATCTATCTATCTATCTATCTATCTATCTATCTATCTATCTATCTAACTGTCTGTCTGTCTGTCTGTCTGTCTTTCTAACTATCTAACTAACTGTCTGTCTGTCTGTCTGTCTGTCTGTCTATCTATCTATCTATCTATCTATCTATCTATCTATCTATCTATCTATCTATCTAACTGTCTGTCTCTTTCTCTCTCTCTCTCTCTCTCTCTCTCTCTCTCTCTCTCTCTCTCTCTCTCTCTCTCTCTATCTGTCTGTCTGTCTGTCTGTCTGTCTGTCTGCCTGTCTGTCTGTCTATCTTTCTAACTATCTAACTAACTGTCTAACTAACTGTCTAATTGTCTGTCTGTCTATCTGTGTGTTTATCTATCTATCTATCTATCTATCTATCTATCTATCTATCTATCTATCTATCTATCTATCTATCTATCTATCTATCTATCTATCTGTCTATCTGTCTATCTGTCTATCTAACTGTCTGTCTCTCTCTCTCTGTCTATCTATCTATCTATCTATCTAAATGTCTGTCTGTCTGTCTGTCAAAACTGATGCAGATATATATGAAAGTCATGTATAAACCACTGAACTGTTCTGAAGGTACAGTACTTATTAATGCATAATCATCAGTGTACTTAGTAGTAAAATCCCTGTTCGCAAGTCTCATTATTCAAACCTCATGCCTCAGAAAACTCCTGGGCTAAATCAGCTGTGACCGCTGCACTGGTGACCATGATGATGATGATGAAGATGAAGATGATGAAGATGATGACAACGCCACTTAGATGAGGAATGTATCCCAGCAATCAAAGCTCTCAGTGGAGTGTGGTGAGACTGTCAGCACGGGGTTATTGGACTGAGTATTGGACTGTGTGACACGAGCCAATGGAGCTCGGCGCTCAGGCGGACAATGTGCCACTATATTCCCTCAACTCAGAGCTGGAACTGTTGTAATTACAACCAACAGACCTCAGATCAGTTCAAGAGGTGCTAACACACTTCAAGTGATATCCAGCCAATGTTTCCAGATTCTGTAAAGAAGAAATATACCTATCTTCAGGAACCAGCGTCTCTACATCAGTTAACCACATTTGTCATTTCTTAATTGTCATATATGATTTTTTATGTTTTTCTTGTACCCGTCCCAAAAGTCATTAATAAACAAATGAACAATGGCTTTATTGAAACTTTATTTAGATCATTAATTTATTGTTATTGTTTCAATTTATAAAAATATTCGCCTGTGTCTTTAAATGACAGTACTGTACAGAACACTGACCTGCACATTAAGAATCCCAGGCGATCCGAGAAAAAGAGAAAGAGGGAGAGAGAATATATGTGTGCTGAAAAAAAAAACACTTTTACCCACAAGCCATTCAGCTAACAGTATATGAGAGAGAAGATCACTGGTTTAAGATGGAAGTGGGCGCTTGGTGCTGCGAGGACTCAGATATGTAATTTTGAGGCAAAAGCCGAGTAATAGGGAGAGTGTCTCACATCACAAACCTTCTATCGCGAGGCTGTGAAATTTGCAGCCTCTGTGTCTTGGATCCAATTCATCACTGTTCTAGGATGTCCTGTAGATACATTCTTCAATTATTTTTCCCTCTTTAATGTGCCAACAGTAAATCAATATTTAGTCAACCAATGTAATTGCACCTCGTGAAATAAAACACATTCGATAATATGAAAAAAAAAAAATCAAAGAGGAGATAAATTGTCCTCAGGCCTGTTGAAAATTTGCATTTTTTACTGTACTTAGGGCAGCTTCTATGATTCGACACAACAGTTACAGCTGCTGAATCTCGGCTTTTTGTCTGAGAATGGAAGATCCACTTATATTCTGTTTTAAACAACATCTTTGCTTTAGATTTCACAGCGTATTGCATCTCAGTGGTTAAAATCCGTTTAATAGATGTTAGTACAAGCCGTGAAATTGTGAATTTAAAAGATTTACACACTGGAAAGCTGTGTGTAAATTTACAATACGTTGAAATAATTTCAACAAAAAACAAAAGGAAAAAAGATATTCTCTTAAATGCATAGAACTCAATGAAAAGTCTATATCAATTTAAATATGTTTTGATATTAGTGACACTAAATGACATTGATTATTGCATTTCTCATAACGTGATGGGGCACGTTTGAATATGCATAAGTATGAATTTTGCTGAATAATTGATTAAATTTGGATTGCATGACTTTATATTGTGCACAGTAATACATGTACTACTTTTATGATATTTTCATGATTCCTTTATGGAGATATGCAGATAATTGCAGTCCCCATTCAATGTATAGAAAAGTAAACATTTTGTGTGATGGGGAAGAAGAAAAAACAGTCATACATATTTTATAAACTGTTTAACTACATCTTTACAATATTTATATTAAAAAAAAAATCATTATATTTTAAATATTAATTGTGTACTAGACAAAAAAAAAAAGACAAAAAAAGCATGTTGATCATGTTAGGGCTAAATTAGGAGACAAAACAGGTTGTGTGTATATACAGTACAAACATGAAATAAAATATGAAATATACTTAAGAGTTTTAAATATTATTAAAAAAAAAACATGTTCCTTCCATGTTTTCCTTTACGAGAGACGAGTCTAATTTAAGGCCAATGAAAAAAGACAGCAGGCAGGAGGAGGGTTTGGTTTGGAGGGATCTCACTCCTCCAGCTTCTTGGGTGAAGAAAGCATTGCTGTCTGGCAGACAGCTCAGGTAGTTGTGTTGGGCCCGAGCCTGCAAACCGATGCCAAGAAACCTAATCCTATTAATAAAACAAAAATCAAAGCAAACACGACAGCGCTAACCTCTGTGCTCCCTGCTGGCTCGACCCAAACGCTCAGTGGAATCTTAAAAGCCAGCTCTGAACAAGCTCTGACGGAGCGTTTTCAAAACTTTGCGTGCCGCGGTGAGACCCAGGTGAGGAGTGTAGATTTGGATGTGTGACACACACCTAACAGACACATGCTGGTGTGTCTATATAAGCGCTGCACACTGAATCTTGGAAGATAAGAAACATGGAAACGTAATTTTGCAATGTGCATTTGTGACCCTGGATCTCGAGTCGCACGGGTTTATTTGTGGCAATAGCCAACAATACATTGTACGGGTCAAAATTATCCATTTTTCTTTTATGCCAAAAATCATTTGGATATTAAGTAAACATCATGTTCCATGAAGATATTTAGTCAATTTCCTACCGTAAATATATAAAACATGTATTTGTGTGAGTGAATGCAGCACAATCGCCAACATAAATGGACAACTTTAAAGGGGATTTTCTCAATGTTTTGATTTTTTTGCACCCTCAGATTCCAGAAATAGTTGTATCTCGTCCAAATGTTGTCCCATCATAACAAACCATACATCAATGGAAAGCTTATTTATACAGCTTTTGTTTATGTATACATCTCAATTTCAAAAAATGTACCCATGTGACTGGTTTTGTCATCCAGGGTCACATATAATATTGGCGTCTATAGTTCCATTAAGAAACTTTAACATTTAGAATTTAGAATTTGTTCTTTATTTAAATAACATCAGAGAATCCTACAATACAAGTGCAATAAAAAGTCTATAAAGTGCAATCCGTTATATCTTACACCATTTGGCTCACCCACTTCGACAGGGACATAAAGATCATTGTCCATATAAACAATATACTACGGATTGTGAGATGTAGTAGAAATACTACAGCAATGCATACACCAGTTCCCAAGTTGTGTAGAACTTTAATAGTTGGAACTTTGGAATAGTTGGGATAGTTGGAAACTTTTCCATGTTCTTTACGGTGGAAAACGGTTCTTTGGATCATCAAACTGTTCTTCTCACTGAGGAAAAGGATCATTCTTTTAAGAACTGTTTGCTGAAAGTTTTTTTGGGGAACCCAAAATGGTTCTTTTGCAACCTTTATTTTTAAGAGTGTTTTTGACAAATCGAGTGCTTCTTACAGTACATGTTTTCCTCCTAGCCGACTATATTTGAAATACCTCACGCAAACAGTCCTAATCCTCGCGGTAAAAGATCAGACGTTTTCATGTCAGACTCTTTCAAATGTATGCAAACAAGTCCAGTTGGAACTAGTCAAGTTCAACACAAATGATGACTGTAGAGTTGTTAAACAGAGCACATATGAAAAGATAAGCCAGCCTTAATGGCGTAAACTCACCCCTCCTGTGCTATCAGCTTCAACTTCTTGAAATAGTTCACGGCTAGATAGAGAGAGCTTATCTCACTGTCTGTTGTGTGCTCATGATCAGAGCGGTGAAAACACAGGAATGTTTCGGAAAGTTTCACTTGTTGAAATGCAATGACAGTCCGAACAGAATCATTGAGCAAATCCCTTCAGCCTGTGTGGAAAACTGCCTGGAAGCGGGAACGCAGGTGTCTGGGCTCACGAACAGAAAAACAGATTGAACAATACATCTAGAGCTACTATTCTATCAAGACATTACAGTTATTAAGATACAAAAGAGGACATTCTTACTATGAACTGTCAATGTGATCTCATTAGTAATCACAGGCATTAGAACATCAACGTACATTATTGACAACATCTAAAACAAATAGACATTGCTCCTTGTAGACTTCTACTGATAGGGTTATGTTTAGACATGATTTGTTAACTTCTGCATAGGGCTGTCTAAGTTAGCGCGTTAATGACGCGTTAACGCAAAATCATATTAACGGCACTAATTTTTTTTAACGAGCGATTAACGCATTGCGTATTTTCTGTTTGACCCGTGGCCCAACCCCTAGTTGGACAAATGGAGATACACAGTGTTGCCAACTTAGCGACATTGCAGACCCCTTTAGCGATTTTTTCCCTTCAAAAAAGCGCCCAAACCTTATTTAGTTTCTGATAATCTACCGGTAGCGCTCTCCCAGCACGCGCGCACGCACGAGCGCGCACCTCTCTCTCTCTCTCTCTCTCTCTCTCTCTCTCTCTCTCTCTCTCTCTCTCTCTGCGTCTCGCGCTGCTTACCGGTAATTCAGTTAAACACAGATATTATGTTGCTTCTCTAAATTTACATGCAAGTATAGCCGAAATCACAGCACATATTGTCTTTATCTTATGTGTATTTGATTCCATCAGACGACGACTCGATTATCACGATTTTTGTGCAGATTAACATCTTGGAAGGGAGAGCTGGTTATGTCTTAATGGGTCGCGTTTCAGTCACCAGTCACATCTATGACCTTTGAAACATGTCTCGTCTTCATGCTCTAGGTTGACTATGGTTTCAATAATAAACATACATTTGCATAAAGCATCCATATTTATCCATGCCCATGTTGAGTAGAGTATTACAAACTTGAAAAGTATTAATTTAAGGTACATTTAAAACAAATAAAAAATGTGCGATTAATCGCGAGTTAACTCATGATAATCATGCGATTAATCGCGATTACATTTTTTAATCGATTGACAGCCCTACTTCTGCATCTAATTTGAGTTTTATTTCAGTTTTAGTTGAGAAACGAACAGCTTTGATAGCTTGGCAAATCTAAGAAGAGACGTTGAGATTGGAAACTCTATGTCACATTTTGTTAGTATTAATTTAATTTTCATAGACTTCTAGGGTACGTTTACACGACAACGATATGCTTAAAACAGAGAAGTTTTTCCTTTGAGTTTTCCACGTACAAACCATTGTCAAAACGATCCCCATTCGCACGAATCAGCGAAAATGACTAAAAACGCTGTTTTCTGCTGCCAGGCCAGTAGATGGCGCTGAAACACTATAGACTGAACACGTAATACACATGTGGGTGACGTCATCGTCTTCAGAGATTCACGGTTTTGTTGTTTACTTGAAGACCGTTTTCAGAAACATGCACTTTGTCATGTAAACGAATGACCAAAACCCATAAAAACGTTTAAAACGGTGTAGCGTAAACAGCCCCAAGTTTATTTCTTTTCAGTCAACCTGTTTCCTAGTTTCCTGCCACTAATCCGTTGTCATGGACATTCATTTAACGAGCACACCTGTCTAGTTCATTAACACTGTGTATTTAAGTTCCTCCTTGCATTAATTTCATTGTCTGGTATTGTTTGTGTGTAGCACGCTGTTTCATATCTTTGTGTATTGCTTTAGTTTACTTTGTTTTAATAAACATGCTTAAATTTGAATCTTCTTCATCATCATTGGACTAAGACGTTACACACTATAAGAGATTTAACAGATTTATGGATATACCTTAAACAGACCTGGTCACACTTTAGATTAGGTGTATTTAACTACTATGTAATATGTGCTTTTGCCTCAGGTTTAAGGGTTCAACAATGTAATTATAGATGTAATAACAAATTAATTACAGCTGTAATTACATGCATGTGTTTTTTAGGTTACACTTTATTTTAAGGTGTCATTGTTACAGTGCAATTATATATTTAAGTACTGAGTAACATTAAGCAACTACATATACTTACTATAGGGTTAGGGTAGGATTAGGATTTGGTTGAGGGTTAGTTGCATGTAATTGTGCATAATTTACTGTTATTACTATGGTAAGTACATGTAACATATATAACAAGGACACTGTAAAATAAAGTGTTACCGTTTTTTAATATAAGTACAATAAAAAAAAATGCATGTACACAATAAATGGATTGTATCAAATGATTACTTTAAATGTTAGTGCATAGTAGTTAAAGACACTTTATGTTGGACCTTTGGTTAATATAACAAGTTTAGCATAATATAACAGCCTGCCCTGAATAGACATTTTAAACAGTATTACATTGAAACAGATAACAACATATTGTGTGAAACTTGTTCTCCCCTAACTCTTTTCTAATTCTATTGATTCAGTTTTCAGTGAAAGAGTGAAAGTGTTGTTTACAGAGATTAAGTTGTAGTAGAGCTGAATTACAATGCTCTAACCAACTCTAGCCATCAGCCCTTCTGTTGGCAGTCTAACGCAAACCTTTGGTTAAATCTACTGTTGTGTGTCTTACTCTTTTCATGCTAAAGAAAGTCAAGACAACAGTTTAGACGAGTGCTATCTCTGCTCCCCTGAGTGGTTGTTTGGTGGAGGGGACACCTGCTAAAAGACACATTATGCTGGACCGAAATGAAAAGCACGCATGAAGGCCGTGAAAATCGGCTTTTGTCTTATCTAATGAATATGTCCTTATGGTGAGAAAGAACATAGGGCTTCGGCCCTGGAGGGGTGCTGAACCGTCCCGCACATGAATGGCAGCAGAGGAGGGAAGTGTGCCTTTGTAAATGAGTTGGCGTATGGGGGAGTCTCCACATGCGCCGAAGGAAGTGGTAATTAATGGATAGTGAGTGACTCTCCATGAATGGGACGCAGACAATAGGGAAACGTTAAAGCTGAGTTAGCAGAGAGTGAAAGGGAAAGTGGAAAGCTTAAAGATGGCCGCCGCCTGCAAAGCCCCCATGATCCTCTCTGCCCTCTCCTTTATGATCAGCTGTAGAGTTTGTTTGGCGCCTGTTGTGATCAGACAATAGGGTTCATTTGCCACAATTTTACTAAGTATGCCCTTGTAGACAGCCACCAATACATTTAGTCATGTTTAAAAGAATAGATCATCAAAAATTTGTATTAAAAGGTGTTTATCTGTCTTTTGTGGAACACAAAAGGAGAAATTTTGACGAATTTGCACAATGCTCTTTTCCATACACGCTTCAAAAATATTCTTTGGCTCTGTTTGATAAACATATTGACAAGCTGTTTTTCACAATAATTTGCGTACATGATTAAACTATTAATTTAAGTGAATTACCACTGGATTTACCATTTATTAATGGTGCTACAGTCATAGTCTTAATATTTAGCAGAGCATATTTTTGAGACATCTGATTGGGCTTCTTTTACAAATTTCTTGGTAACTTGTTCATAAAATATTGATAAATAAATTTGTTCTGTTTGTGTTTCATGAATGGGGCCCATTGAACAGATAATCAAATCTCTCAAAGGTTACATCAAGTAAAAATATCTTTCTTTTCTCATGTATCATTTGATCCGAAACAAATATTTCCTAAAACGAACTTATAGGACTTAAACGAACTTATGAGACGAGCTTTCCAATATTGTCATAAATAAATCCATTTCAAAAATCATATATTTTCCTGTATAGTTTGGAAGAAAAACAGAAAATAAGTGATTTTTTTTTTAGTTTAGATATTTAGTTTGTACTTTTATTTTTTTAAAGTACTAAAATTACTACAACTAAAATGAAATTAACATAAAACTCTAATATTTCTAAGCTAAATAGAAATATGAAAATGACAAAAGCTATTTTGAATTTGAATGAATAAAATAAAATGAAACTATATAAATAAAAGCCATTTCAAAATAGTATACTAATAGTATATATATAATACTAAAATAACACTGGTTTGTTAGGTAAACCTTAGTCTTTATTCTTTGTTCTGCTTCTTCATTTAAAGTGTGCATCAGGATATGCTATATGTATCTTTCTGTGATATTATTTGCTCTCCAATACTGTGTGTGTGTCTTTTAAAAGACTACAGTATAAAAGACTATATTTATTATATAGACATTTGTATGCCCCTAATATAAACTAGATCTTTAACCTCTATTCATCATTATAAGACAAACATACCAAAATTGGTATTGTTGATGAAAGTGGTGGTTAAAAGGCACTTGGTTGTGAGGTGCAAATGACAGCTTATCAATCGCTAATGTGATTGAGTAATGCAAACAGCACTGTACGCAAAGAAAAACAAACGGCTGCTAATGTAATTTTACATGATTGATTTCACAGCATAAATGTTATGTGAAGTTAAACATGTAGGATTAAATGTCAATTCCATTGTGACAAAAAAAAAAAAAAAAAGTGCTTACTGCATTACAAAAACAATAACAAAACTAATTTCCCAGGATACGACCTGCAATGTACAATTTCATATTGCCTCTTATCATGATACAGCTATTGCTGCAAGGCATCAGTGCTGTTCAAACACGCCGTTTAAACATTCACACGGGACCGTGTGTGTCAGGGGCTGTACAGCTACGGGTCCTTGGGCGGTGGCGTGTGTACATACACAGGTCGCCCGGGTGTCAGGAAGAAGGTTGGGATAAAGGCATGTGTGTGTAACAGAGGCCAGCTAGTAAAAAGCTGTGCAGGTAAACCTCACTCCCCAGGCCTCAAGAGGCGCACTAGTGACTGATGCTAGAAGCTGCGGTCTTTAGCGCCCTTGTTAATGCGTAAACCTAGGGTTACAGCGGTGTCGTGGCCCGGCTAGGAGTAAGGTTTAGGGGGGTGACTGTAATGGAGGCCAGGTAGTAAGAACAGTGTGAGTAAACCAGGGGTTACATTGGTGCCGTGACCCGGATGGGAGTGAGGTTTAGGGGGGTGAGTTTAACGGAGGCCAGGTAGTAAGAGCTGTTTGAGTAAACCAGGGGTTACATTGGTGCTGTGACCCATATGGGAGTGAGGTTTAGGGGGGTGAGTTTAACGGAGGCCAGCTAGTAAGAGCTGTTTGAGTAAACCAGGGGTTACATTGGTGCCGTGACCCGGATGGGAGTGAGGTTTAGGGGGGTGAGTTTAACGGAGGCCAGCTAGGAATAACAGTCTGAGTAAATCAGGGGTTACATTGGTGCCGTGACCCGGATGGGAGTGAGGTTTAGGGGGGTGAGTTTAACGGAGGCCAGCTCGGAAGAGCTGTGTAGTAGAAACAGAGTGGTTAGATTGGTGCTGTGACCTGGATGGGGGTGAGGTTTAGGAGGGTGAGTGTCACTGAGGCCAGCTAGTAAGAGCTGTTTGAGTAAACCAGGAGTTACATTGGTCCCGTGACCCGGATGGGAGTGAGGTTTAGGGGGGTGAGTTTAACGGAGGCCAGCTAGGAAGAGCTGTGGGAGTAAACCTGGGGTTACATTGGTGTCGTGACCCGGATGGGAGTGAGGTTTAGGGTGGTGAGTTTAACGGAGGCCAGCTAGGAATAACAGTCTGAGTAAATCAGGGGTTACATTGGTGCTGTGACCCATATGGGAGTGAGGTTTAGGGTGGTGAGTTTAACGGAGGCCAGCTAGGAATAACAGTCTGAGTAAATCAGGGGTTACATTGGTGCCGTGACCCGGATGGGAGTGAGGTTTAGGGGGGTGAGTTTAACGGAGGCCAGCTCGGAAGAGCTGTGTAGTAGAAACAGAGTGGTTAGATTGGTGCTGTGACCTGGATGGGGGTGAGGTTTAGGAGGGTGAGTGTCACTGAGGCCAGCTAGTAAGAGCTGTTTGAGTAAACCAGGAGTTACATTGGTCCCGTGACCCGGATGGGAGTGAGGTTTAGGGGGGTGAGTTTAACGGAGGCCAGCTAGGAAGAGCTGTGGGAGTAAACCTGGGGTTACATTGGTGTCGTGACCCGGATGGGAGTGAGGTTTAGGGTGGTGAGTTTAACGGAGGCCAGCTAGGAATAACAGTCTGAGTAAATCAGGGGTTACATTGATGCTGTGACCCATATGGGAGTGAGGTTTAGGGTGGTGAGTTTAACGGAGGCCAGCTAGGAATAACAGTCTAAGTAAATCAGGGGTTACATTGGTGCCGTGACCCGGATGGGAGTGAGGTTTAGGGGGGTGAGTTTAATGGAGGCCAGCTCGGAAGAGCTGTGGGAGTAAACCTGGGGTTACATTGGTGTCGTGACCCGGATGGGAGTGAGGTTTAGGGTGGTGAGTTTAACGGAGGCCAGCTAGGAATAACAGTCTGAGTAAATCAGGGGTTACATTGGTGCTGTGACCCATATGGGAGTGAGGTTTAGGGGGGTGAGTTTAACGGAGGCCAGCTAGGAAGAGCTGTGGGAGTAAACCAGGGGTTACATTAGTGTCGTGGCCCGGATAGGAGTAAGGTTTAGGGGGGTGACTGTAATGGAGGCCAGGTAGTAAGAGCTGTGTGAGTAGAAACTGAGTGGTTATATTGGTGCCGTGACCTGGATGGGGGTGAGGTTTAGGAGGGTGAGTGTCACTGAGGCCAGCTAGTAAGAGCTGGTAAACCTCACTCCCCTAGCTTCAAGAGTTGCACTAGTGACTGACTCTAGGCTGCGGTCTTTAGCCTCCTTGTTAATGCGCCCACCTCTCATCCTGGAAATGCTGGCTCAAATCTGCTAGTATAACCAGAGGGCTTACATAGGTGCCTTGACCTGAAAAGGAGTGATGTTTAGGGGGGTGAGTGTAACCCCCAGCTAGTAAAGAGCTGGTAAACCTCACTCCCCTTACCTCAAGAGGTTCACTAGCAACTGATGCTAAAGCAACTGTTAGCGCGCCTTCCTCCCATGACGAAAAAATGCCCGTTCAAATCCCACTCGGAGTAGAGCAAGTGTAACTGGAAGGGTTACATGTGCCCGATCAGACAGGCTCCTGCTTCTAGTATGATGCTGTGATTTTCAGTTCTATGATCAGAGTTGATCAGTTGTTTTGACCTGCATGAAATATAAGAAGCTTGATATGGCATTGAACAGCACAAAATTTTTTTTAAAAAATGAAGGTTAATTTTTATGTTTTACACTGTACTGTAATGCAAAAACAAATATTCACCGACATCAGGGTTATTATCCTAACTAAACCTAAAGCAATAATACACATTTCATTAGCAGAAATTAAAATAAAATATTAAAAAATATATTTTATTTCAGCTAGTTGCCAAGGCAACATTTCTGATTTTTGTGTAGTTGAAGTTGAAGTACTATCATAAAGGGGGAAAAATACAATAAAAACTGAAAACTATACAGAAATATTTTTTAAAAACACACAAAAACCCTAATAAAAATGGCAAAAACAGCAATTCCCCAAAAATAGGAAAACTGCAATGCGTAGCTACTGTGCGGTATGAATGTTCTCTGAAGTATCAGCGTAAATAGCATTGACTTCTGAGGCGAGCAGAGAGCACAGCTTAATCACATTTAATTATGTTTCCAACAAAGTATTGCATGTATCTCTTTAATTACTAAGAGGAAGTTCAGTTTTATCCTTGAATCAAGTATCTGGGCCAAGATTCATTAACAGGCGCTGTCAATCAAGCACTAAAACAATGCGTAATTAAAAAATCAATTTAGCTGAAAAAAAAAAAAATGGAAACGGAGGACAGACAGAGGAATCAACAAAAGAAAGAGGAGACACTATTAAAGACGGGACTAAAAGCTGCATTTGGAGATTCTGCGTTACTGACAGCTGTCCTCGTATTTTGTCTTATTGTAGCGCTACTCTAAAGATTTTCAATCTCTTTTTCTAGCAGTCTCCAGCTTAATGAGCTTGACCTTGTAGCATAGGTTGTTGCGCAAATACTCAGTCACCTCACAATTTCAGTCACATATATACTTAACCATCATTCTTAAAGCTTCACGGCGCTGGCAGACGTGTCGCTCCATTCACAATAACGCACTGTCCTTGTTTCTTGTATTTTTTTGGATTCCAGGACACAACGTCCTTCTGAGTGTGCCATGTTTTAATTGAATAAATCCCCTATAGGTTATGCCATGCTTACTATTCTGATGTTTGCATATGGCCTATAACTGACACATTGGAACCCAGTTAGTTGCTGTAAACAGAACATCATAAGTGACACCCAAACTCAGAACCGTACGCTAATATTAGTATTCGGTTCCCACTTGCTTAGTTTTTGGGGGGGAACCAAATAATAACATTCTAGGAAGGTGTTTAGGTATTCATTTAATCATAAAATAATGTTCCCAAAATGTTGCAGGGAGGTTTTCTGAGATAACCTATACAAATGTTTAAAAAAGAAGCTTAAAGTCCCCCTGTAGTCAATCATTTTATCCCTTAAAACTTATCCTTGATCACCAAAATGACATTTTTAAGCGTATTTTCTTAGAAAAAAGATTCTTCATACTTTAAAATAGCTTGAATGTAACTCTACACCCTCGCCTCATTTAGTATGCGCAGTTCTATGAATATGCAAATGAGCCCCGCCTCAGCTCAGAGATCCACTGGTTGACGATCACACGTTGATCTGATTGGTTACAAGGTAGTTTGTGACGTCAGAAACACCAGCGATTTCAAAGCGTGTTTTTGAGACTGTCTTTGGTTCACTGCAGTTTTAAGGAGAAAATACTCAGCAATGGTGTAGACTTATGAATTTACACATGGTTTGTCTTAAAGCATATTAAAATCACCACATAGACATATAAACTACATTAAAAGCTGGATTTGACAACCTAAAAATCACTTATACAAAACATGGATTGCTTGGAAGTTTTTTGAGACAACCTAAAATCACTTATATAATGATTTTACACATGGCATGCTGGGAAAAAAAAATTATATCATGGCTATGAATTAACAATTCGCTTTCACGACTTACTAATTGAGGCAAAAGTCGTAGTTCATAGTTAGTTATTAGTGTTTAATTAGAATTGTGCCCTAATCTAAAGAGCGACCCTAAAAACGTTCCCAGTTGTGTGGTTTCTGCACCATTGTGCCAAGTAACTCCGCCCACATTGTAAACTCTGATTGGTCCAAAATCCTGCTTCTCATTACTATATTTAAAATGACTGTCATTGAGTCACTTCGCACAGCATTTAGGCTTTCAGCACAGACAGACGAGGTTGCGCCTTACCTGGTTAGGACACGGTATAACGGTCACCTACAGTCTTACTATCTCCAGCATTACGATGTGCCGTGGCCCTATATCTGGCAGCGCTACTTTTCATTTGGCTGTCAGACACGGCCGATCCCAGGACACAGTATAGTTCTCACATACTTATATGTGTCTCATCCTCTCCAGATATTTTTAAACCTTCTTACACTCTACTCCTCAAAACTACTTTCCATTCCGCTTTAAGCACATTAATATTGCCTTCACAGATCTCCAATCTCCACTTATCCCTTTGGATTCCAGCTCCTTCCGAAAAGCTTAGTGGCCCTCCGTCTGAAGCGGCACAAGACAACCTTGTCATCAGCAAATTAAGAAATAATCACAGCTAGCCAACTCGGACAATATGGCTCTCAGACTGTTTGTGAACGTTTTTCACGAGGGACGAAGGAAATTTTTGATAAACAAACTTAAAATTGGCTTTGCAAGGGAATATGGGTGACAATTAGCACAAATAGGGTAAAAATTGGTGTCCTATTACTATTTTTAAAGCACTTTGAAGTGAGAACTACTGTATATCTTAACACAAATAAAAAATGACAAAAAATCTAACTGTAAAATCTGCTCAAATAATTATCAACAGTGACATAATCTGTCAAACAGCCAATTAATTGTAGAAAAAATATTATCTAACCAAATATATACCAAAATATTACCAAAAATTTGCATCCCACCCTGTTACGGCATGATTTTCCAACTATGATGAAAGAAAACTTTTAATTCGTAAAATTGTCACACAGGAAGTGACATCACCATACTCCTATTCTGTTTTCTAAATGTCCATCAGTACCTATAAACCAACATTTGGTTCGCAAATAGTATCATATAGGCTAAATCGGCAAGTGACTCATTCTGGTCAAGTCAAGCCAAGTCCAATTTATATAACATATATAGCTTTACAGAAAGTCATGAGGCTAATGTTTAGAAAATTTGAATATATTCATTCCTTATTGTCGAATTTAGCAGCTTAAAGCTGGGCGATAATATAGTTTACATTTTGCGATGATACAAGCAATCAAGCAGTTGAGAAATGCTATCTAGTATGCAAATATGCCTATAAAGTTTGACATACTTATCAAACTTTATATAAAGAGCAGGACAATGATACATGTTTTGCAATGGAAAAAAAAAAACAGTTTCTTCAGTTTTTCCTGGGTCCCACTCGGCCTAAGTAAAGTAATTATAGATGTAATTACAGAAATTAATTACAGCTGTAATGACATGCAGGTCATTTTGAAATGTAAGTATAACCTAAAAACATGTATGTACATAAATAGTTAAAAAGTGATTGTGAAATTACATTTTAACACTGGTTAGATTGCAGTTTTTGGTAATAAGATTAAAAAATGTGAACATTGTTTAGTTTGAAATGAATTACCACTTTTTAAAGAGTTTCAAGCTTATTTTGCATGTTTTTTTCCTGAAAAAAAAAAAAAAAAATGCAGAAATGACAGCGAATAGCAGAATGGATTCCACGACAGTGAACTCCACAAGGTCGCGTTGATGCAAAACAAATGAAATAGCAATCAACAGAGTTGGAGTTGCCTTAACGTTACATATCGAGCATTGAAAACAACTGTCAGTCCTTCAGAAATGCCTTCTATCAGTCCAATCTGAAAATAATAACTCCTTAGTCTTTTTATCATGATCCCCTCAAGTGCTATCAGCTCATTTGTCTTAGAAGTGTCTCATTTTTTCAAATGGTGTGTTTGCATTGCCCGTTGATAAGGGCTGAAGGAAAATGGGTGTAGCTCTCTTTGCATTTGCAGAGTAGGTAAATGAACAGCATGGGCTCTTATCAAAGCACCTGATGGGAGTTCAAACGAACTGCGCAGCCTTCAAACGCGCAACGGCACGGCGACCGAGTGGAAATTAATTGCGAGTTTGCGGTGTGAATGCAGTGGGTGCTCTAGAAACGCAACAGCTCGTCGAGTGGGTGAGGACGGGGAGGATTGAGATGGATTTCTGTGTGAACAAACAAGTGTGTGATATTTATAAACATATACATTTTCCATTACGGCTCGCCGCAGAAAGCTTTTGCTCAGTGTATTAGGCGTGAATAGCGGGATTAGGGAGAGCAGTGCAGGTTGGGAGGGATGGGAGATAACTGCTGCTTCATTAAACACACATCCAGACCCCCATTCCACATCCCGTAATGTTCAATTGAAACACGGGGCTCAATTTCCATAAGAAAAAAAAGCCCCAATGTCATGCAGGTAGGCAGAGAGCAACCCCCAACCCAGACGCCAACCAACCCGCCCCCCCCAAACCCCACTCGTATCACCTTCATTAATTCCCCGCACTTTAAACACGACGACGATTCAGGAAAAGCTTCAATTATGTCTAGAGCAAACTCACTTGCTGCATTTATTAAGTAGTAATTTTGTTACACAAGGCTAAATGGGAAAAAAAAAGTCTTCAGCTGACATAAAAGCTAGCTGACATTCTTTTCTTTTCATCTAATCCAAATAGATGAGAGATGGGCTTTGCTTAAAAGTATGGATTTTTTGTTTACGTGCGGCTAAGAGCACTGCAATTTTTTTAAGATTTGTGCCATCGCTGCACTAACAATATAATCATATATTCCCAGGCAAAACACATTCCTAGTTCAAAGAGGAGTATTTCGTTGGCATATTAGGATTTTTAATCGCCTAATACTCTCCTAGCGTTGCAAATCCTTGAGAATGGTTTAATTGCGTCTTAGAAATATGGTCCCAAAGAGCTTCTTGAAAACATAACCTTAACCCATTGAAGTTCATAGTGAGAACCGCTTATCTGCACCATGTGACATTTCCAATGTATTAGTCAATATTTAAGAGATATGTCTTAATTAAACATGCATAAAAAAAAACATAGGTGATGATGCAGCATGCTTACATGTTATATATTTCAAACATCTGAACTACTTCACACCAGAGCTGAATGTATTTCTAAATAAACACGTTGTTCTATGAGTAGCTCAGCTCAAAAAGATATAGCCATTTTAATTGTAACTATTTCACCCACACTCAATTTGTGAACTCCTTGCAATTCTGGATAAACAATTGATTTCTTCTTGGGTTTTTGTGATTTTCTCATTTGGGGCCTTAAATGTGCCTGCAAAGTTTCGACACATGGATGTGTTTTGGAAAGTCTGTAAAAATGGTTTCGCCATTGGTGTCCATTCAATTCACCAAAAATGGTGGTGGGCGGGGGTGCTGATTGGTCAGGTTAAAAGAAGAATAAACCTGCGTATTACATATTTCACATATCCGCACTTATTCACGTCAGAACTGAATATATATTTCTAAATAAACAGTTCTATGAGTGGCTATAGTTTCCCGCCAAAATATTATAGTCACTAGTATTTGTAATTTTTGTTGCGGGTCAGTTTAAAACACACTTCATTTTTAAAGGAACACTCCACCGTTTTTTGAAATAGGGCTTATTCACCTTCTTTCCTACATTTAGATAGGTAGGCAAATGCATTTTTGTCTCAGTGCATGCATTGTTTTAGTTTGATAGGGTCGGCGCTAGCTTAGCTTAGCATAATGAATGGAATCCTATGTTGCCAGCTAGCATGCCCTGAGTAAAAGTGACATAAAAAAAAAAAAAAACACCTAATTACTTCTTGTGGCCTGCATATTGAGAACAAGTACAAATAGCGATGCAGATTAACACTAGGCGATTTCCTATGCAGATATTGACTTGGGACTATATTAGGGGGAAGCACAGGCGAAGCACTGCTACTTGGGCGCAGAGATATCACACCCATGTAGCAGTGCTTCGCCTGTGCTTCCCCCTAATATAGTCCTTAATATATAAGTCAATATCTGCCTATGAAATCGCCTAGTGTTTATCTGCATCGCTATTTGTACTCGTTGTGAATACGCAGACCACAAGAAGTAATTAGGTGGAGTTTTTTTTTTTTATATCACTTTTACTCAGGACATGCTAGCTGGCAACAAAGGATTCCATTCATTATGCTAAGCTAAGCTAGCGCCGACCCTGTCAAACTAAAACAATGCATGCACTGAGACAAAAATGCATTTGCCCACCTATCTAAATGTAGGAAAGAAGGTGAATAAGCCCTATTTCAAAAAACGGTGGAGTGTTCCTTTAAACTGCTTCCAATGCTGGTTAAACTATTTATTTCTTCTTGAAATTTTGTGACATTTTCTCATTTAATGTCATGAACGTGCATTTACATTTTCAACACATAGATATGCTTTGGGAAGGCTGTACTAATTTTGGTTACATTTATTGTGTTAACAAATTCACAATAAATGTAATTATACTTCATTCAGTATTGAAAATTGGCAAATAACAGGATCATTTCATTAAAAATTTGACTCATTATTTGTGTTTTGTGTTGTTATGCTTATTAGAGTACTGCACCGTTAGCATTGCAACATGCTAATGCTAAACACTTTTGAAATCACGTGAAGTTATAGTTATGGTTGCTGCCAATGTAGAGTGTTACAAATCAGTCACTTGTGAGGTTCTCTTTTAGTTCAGAACCAGGTTAATGTGAATTATGTGAGGATTAACTTTCAAAAGCACATTGGTCATAATAGATTATCAACTTATATTTCCAAATATGGAGTACCTTGAACTTTTGTTTGCTCTACAGATCTGTGTGTAAAAGTATTAGGCCTACTGCCTTAAAACAGTTGATTACGCAATTAAATGGATGTTTTTTGTTTTTTTTTCATACAGTAAACTATTTGGCTACCAACATCTACCAAGATATCTTCAAAATACCCTCTTAGAATTTCAACTGGAACTCTCCTGTTTATATTTTTATAAGCATTTGTGCTATTTTAACAAACAACATAGCGTTGATACAAAATTTCCTTGTTTACCCACAAACTTAGATTGCTTGAATTTTGAAATGTGAAAGTTGTTTTGCAATAAAACTGGTCACCTTTATTTATTTATTTTTGAGTGCAAAATAAGACATATGTGAACAAATGTATTTTCATCAATTCAAAAATGTGTTCAAATTTTTACTTAAAATGTTGCTTTTCGCTATTCCAGGCATGTGCTGGTGAGATTGAAAAATGCACAAAAGGAACGAGTTGTGAACGAGAAATACAGACAGCTCAACAAGGGGAAATATGACACCTTTCTCAATAATTTGGGAAGCCTAATGTGATCTGGCTGTCAGAACGTGGGGATGCACAAACCAAGATGCAAAGTTATAATCTATGTCAAAACAGCAGTTAGAGCGAGCGGCGTGGAGGAGCGTTTGGGGAGGTTAAGGTCTGTAGGAGAGGGGGGAAATGTCATTTGGTTTGGAGGAAGAAAGACATGTCATTCAGTGCTAGCCTATCCTTTCCAATCGTCAGATGAAATGCCAGTTTTGCTCCAGGACAGCGTTTAAGCTGACAGAGGAAGCCTTGTTTGAGGCCGTTACCTCAGGGCTGGCACAGACCGCAGCTTCCGTGGGCTTGCTGGATTGAGGAATGAACGTGTCTTGATTCTTTTATTTTGCTAGATTACTTTTGAAAAAAAAACAGGAAAAAAAAAAACGTAGCATTATCAAAGCATATTTAAAAAGACAATCAAAACAAATTTAAATAAAAATTAAATAGTCAATAAATAAATATGTATTAAAACACATTATATATATATAGTTTTTTATCTTATATTATATCCTGTTGGTCAATGCGGTGAATTTGCACGACCAACTTGAACCCGCTGCATAGGGAAAACTTTCGCTCTCATGAGAAATCCCCGGGTTGCAATTGAAATCACTCTATTGTAACCTTGAAAATTCACCTAAAAACGGTAAATGTGACTCGTACAGTCGTAACAGCGCTCCCCTCCCCTATCGTACAGCCAAAACAGCACCCCATATCGTACAGTCGTAACAGCACCCATTATCGTACAGCCAAAACAGCACCCTCATCATACAGCCGTAACAGCACCCCCCATCGTACAGTCGTAACAGCACCCCTATCATACAGCCGTAACAGCACCCCATATCGTACAGTCGTAACAGCACCCATTATCATACAGCCGTAACAGCACCCCCCTATCGTACAGCCGTAACAGCACCCCCTATTGTACAGCTGTAACAGCACCCCCATCATACAGCCGTAACAGCACCCCATATCGTACAGTCGTAACAGCACCCATTATCGTACAGCCATAACAGCACCCCATATCGTACAGTCGTAACAGCACCCATTATCGTACAGCCAAAACAGCACCCTCATCATACAGCCGTAACAGCACCCCCCATCGTACAGTCGTAACAGCACCCCTATCATACAGCCGTAACAGCACCCCATATCGTACAGTCGTAACAGCACCCATTATCATACAGCCGTAACAGCACCCCCCTATCGTACAGCCGTAACAGCACCCCCTATTGTACAGCTGTAACAGCACCCCCATCATACAGCCGTAACAGCACCCCATATCGTACAGTCGTAACAGCACCCATTATCGTACAGCCATAACAGCACCCCATATCGTACAGTCGTAACAGCACCCATTATCGTACAGCCAAAACAGCACCCCCATCGTACAGCCGTAACAGCACCCCTATCGTACAGCCGTAACAGCACCCCCATTGTACAGCCGCAACAGCACCCCCTATTGTACAGCTGTAACAGCACCCCCTATCGTACAGCCGTAACAGCACCCCCCATCATACAGCCGTAACAGCACCCCCTATCGTACAGCCGTAACAGCACCCCCTATTGTACAGCCGCAACAGCACCCCCTATTGTACAGCTGTAACAGCACCCCCTATCGTACAGCCGTAACAGCACCCCCTATCGTACAGCCGTAACAGCACCCCCTATTGTACAGCCGCAACAGCACCCCCTATCATACAGCCGTAACAGCACCCCCATCGTACAGCCGTAACAGCACCCCTATCGTACAGCCGTAACAGCACCCCCTATTGTACAGCCGCAACAGCACCCCCTATTGTACAGCTGTAACAGCACCCCCTATCGTACAGCCGTAACAGCACCCCCTATCGTACAGCCGTAACAGCACCCCTATCGTACAGCCGCAACAGCACCCCCTATTGTACAGCTGCAACAGCACCCCCTATCGTACAGCCGTAACAGCACCCCCTATCGTACAGCCGCAACAGCACCCCCTATTGTACAGCTGCAACAGCACCCCCTATCGTACAGCCGTAACAGCACCCCCTATCGTACAGCCGTAACAGCACCCCCTATTGTACAGCCGCAACAGCACCCCTATCGTACAGCCGCAACAGCACCCCCTATTGTACAGCCGCAACAGCACCCCCTATTGTACAGCCGTAACAGCACCCCTATCGTACAGCCGCAACAGCACCCCCTATCGTACAGCCGCAACAGCACCCTCTATCGTACAGCCGTAACAGCACCCCTATCGTACAGCCGTAACAGCACCCCCTATCATACAGCCGTAACAGCACCCCCATCGTACAGCTGTAACATCGCCCCCCTATCGTACAGCCGTAACAGCACCCCTATCGTACAGCCGTAACAGCACCCCCATTGTACAGCCGCAACAGCACCCCCTATCGTACAGCCGTAACAGCACCCCCCATCATACAGCCGTAACAGCACCCCCTATCGTACAGCCGTAACAGCACCCCCTATTGTACAGCCGCAACAGCACCCCCTATTGTACAGCCGTAACAGCACCCCCTATTGTACAGCCGCAACAGCACCCCCTATTGTACAGCTGTAACAGCACCCCCTATCGTACAGCCGTAACAGCACCCCCTATCGTACAGCCGTAACAGCACCCCTATCGTACAGCCGCAACAGCACCCCCTATTGTACAGCTGCAACAGCACCCCCTATCGTACAGCCGTAACAGCACCCCCTATCGTACAGCCGTAACAGCACCCCCTATTGTACAGCCGCAACAGCACTCCCTATTGTACAGCTGTAACAGCACCCCCTATTGTACAGCCGCAACAGCACCCCCTATTGTACAGCCGCAACAGCACCCCCTATCGTACAGCCGTAACAGCACCCCTATCGTACAGCCGTAACAGCACCCCCTATTGTACAGCCGCAACAGCACCCCCTATCATACAGCCGTAACAGCACCCCCATCGTACAGCCGTAACATCGCCCCCCTATCGTACAGCCGTAACAGCACCCACTATTGTACAGCCGTAACAGCGGCCACTATTGTACAGCCGTAACATCGCCCCCCTATCGTATAGCCGTAACAGCACCCCCTATTGTACAGCCGTAACAGCGCCCACTATTGTACAGCCGTAACATCGCCCCCCTATCGTACAGCCGTAACAGCACCCCCTATTGTACAGCCGTAACAGCGCCCACTATTGTACAGCCGTAACATCGCCCCCCTATCAAATCCAAACACTGACTGAATGTAGCCAAACAGTTCTCGAATGTCAGAAGTGTAATCCTGTACAGGTAAAACAGAGTTTCAGGTTTTATAACTAAGTCAATTTCTTTATCTGCTGGTTTGAGATTTATTAACCAGGAAAAGTCAGCTTCTCAGATGTCTTCTTTAAAAGTGTACTTTTGAAATGACAAATCCTGCACTTTTGAACTCCTAATATTTGTGTTTCAGAATTGGCAGCATAGATTGAACGACTGATAATTTGCAAGCTTTTTAAATGACGAAACAATTTAAGCAACTAATTTAAATAAAAGTCACGATGTGTTGTTTCCAAGGAGTTGTTGTGTGGTTGCTAAGGTATTCTGAGTGTTTTATAGCACCTTGCTTTGCAGTTGCTATGATGTTATGTGTGGTTGCTGGGGTGTTTTGAGTTGTTAGTAGTTTCCACTGCTATCAGTATCTTGAGAGCAGGCTGGCCAATGACCAATATAATGTTCATAGACAGTACAGTCAGAAAAGATCTAAAAAAAAAAACTTATTTTACACAATATTTATATATAATATTTCAAAACATATAGAACATATAGAAAAGCTTATTTTTAGGGCCAGAGAATTTCTGGCTTGTTTTGTCTTACACAATATTTAATAATATAAAAAAATATAAAAAAATACAAATATGAATATAACAGAATATGGATATGTAATCAGTGAATCACACAGAAGCATGTCCAGGTCACACGTCAGCCTAAAATATTGATGACTTTTTTTAGGCTTACATAAAGAAAAGACCATGAGTTTTTTTTTTTTAGTTCTATTGCAAAATGATTTTAAATATATATTTTTTTTTTGTAATCCCATTCTTCTCTTGAGGTGATTCTGTAATTGCTGTAATATAGTAATGACTGTTTAATTTACCAAAATGTTTAAGAAAATAAAATCAGATATATTTCAAGACTATAAATATTTCAAGGATTATTCTTTGACTGTTAAATAGATGATACAGGAACTGATATCAGGTTTAATGATCACTTTTGTTTATCAGCGATCAGAATAACCACATATCGGCCAATTAACTGTCCTGGATGATTTATTAGTCTATTACTAGTTGTTAAAACAGGCCAAAGTCAATAGAGCCACCTAACTTGCCCAGGTCCCTCCTTCAACCTAAATCTTATTTACCGGTTTTATTCTCCTCCAGGTAAAACTCATAAAAAAGCCGCATGATTTGAAGTATCATTGATGTCTGTAGCACAAACAGGACGGGATGAGTTACGTGCCAAACTCTGATAATTAGGGTAATGTGTTTGTTTAACCCGGACTATAAGCAAAAGCACCACTTATAGTGTATGTATTCATATATCAACACTTTATTAGTGTCTGTGGCATTTTTGTGATACTGTGTGGCCTATTTACAGTTGTGTCACACCTGCAGGAGCGAATGAATCATCTCTGACTCACTCAGGTAAATGTCAAATACCCTCCAGGCAGAAACGCTAGCAGTCTCTCTCTCTAACGCTGAGTAATGACATCAACCCCGTAATGAAGTCGATGTGAAAAAAGTCTAAAAAAAAAAAAAAAACATCACAGGAAAAGTGAGCGCAAGTGAGGAGAGACGTATTTCATTACAAGAGGACTGAGGGAAGAGCTTATAATCAACAACATTAAAAAGGATCTTCTCACTTTCATGGCATGGGAGGAGTTAAATGCAAGCATTTCTCTTTTTTTTCACTCTCCATCTGTGGATAAACAGCGCTATCTCTGATCAAAGTGTTTCAGGTGGTGTCCATGCAGATAAAGAAGGATTAGCGGCACATACTGAGCAAATAATTGCCCTTCTTTTGAAATCCAGCATTTGGAGAGAAAGGATCCTGTGAGTTTGCCATGGAGACCCGAGTCCTGTGTGGACGCTAATTCTGCAGCTCTTCTCACATGACTGGCCTTTTTAATATGCTATTGATAAGTGCTGATCAAAAATACACAGTGGCAACTCATGACATATTGTTAAATTCAATGTTAATTCTTTTCTTTAATGTTTGATAATGAAGAGCACACCTGTGGATTCAGCTCTTAGCATCTCCATAGATCATTAATCTGAAATCATTTAAACAGCAGGAGTGTCGCATTTATTTATTATCCTTGATTAATCCTTTACTAATATCTCATCATCTACCTGGCTTTACAAATCTATAGGGTGAAAATTACAACTTGTGAACATGAAAACAAGCCTGCTTTTAGGACCAACACGTCTGCTTTTGTATTTTTTTTTTTTTTTTTTTTTTTTTTGTCTTATTTTGTGTTGTTGTTTTGTTTCGTTTCATATTTTTTTCTTTGGTTTTGTTGTGTGTGTGTGTGTGTGTGTGTGTGTGTGTGTGTGTGTGTGTGTGTGTGTGTGTGTGTGTGTGTGTGTGTGTGTGTGTGTGTGTGTGTGTGTGTGTGTGTGTGTTGTTTCATGTCTTTTGTATTGTAATATGTTTTTATTTCACCTTATTTGTAATTCCCATCAATCTCAGTGGTGATTTTGTAATTATTGTGATTGTAATTTTACTTTATTTCACTAAACGTAATGTTATATATAGTCAACTATATTAAAGGTAGTTTGAACAAACTTGCCAAATAAAATATTACACAGTTTTAATAAGGTAGGATAATTTTTGGCCTAACATGATTTATTTATTTATTTATTTTTTTGCCACTGAGATTTTTCTAATAATGTTAAATAAGATCAATCAGTCAAAGGAGATTCCAGGTGATTCTGACGGGCAGAAATGTGAAGAACGAAGTCACTTGTGGTATTTTGAACGGTGTCTTCACAACACAAGCTGATTTGGTGGAGTTAATTATCCATTTGCCTATTTGCCGCCAGGGATGTAACCCCCTAATCCAGCTCAGCGAGACCCCAGCCCCACGGGACGTCCCGCACCCCAGCCAGACTCGCTCTGAGAAATGTACACAAAGCTGCATTTGCTTAAGATGCTGTCATGAGCGTGAGCAAAGCAGTGTGTGCTCTCCCTCCACACATCTGTGCGCTCGGGTCAGTGCTGCTTTGATCCAAAACACACACACACACACATAAACATAAACACACAAACAAACGTTTGATGCCATCCGAGAAGAGCTCATGTGAAATGTTAATCAACCGCATCAATCCAGAGAGCTCTGCTCTGAGTGTATTAATGCTTTTGCAGATCTCAAGGCTCTAACAATTTTGTTACCATAGTGACATGGTGTGTATCGTCTCATCACACCTGACAGTGCATGTGTTGATCCAAGTTTCCAGGCTTCCTTTATCCCACAGGTTTATTTGGGATTCAGGTGTATGATGAACATGTCAGACTCCAGACTCAAGAACAGATTTGTTTTTGCAATGGTCCCTGTGATCTGTTGACTTTTCTTTTTTTTTTAAAGTGAGGAAACTCGTTTATTAAGTAAACTATATGCATAATTGAAATATATTAATGATGTGAACTTGACATTTCCACATAACTTAATTTTTTCAGTTTATTTGCTTAATAATTTTAAGGCAACGGGTTTCCTCACTTTTTTTTTTTTTTAAGTTAAGACAACTGATCACTTTTTACATATAGAGGAATAAACAGTTTTTAACAAGTTTGTGGACAGAACTCAGATAAACTTGTTAGTTTTAAGTTAAGTAGATTGACATTTCAAGTAATCTGCAATTGAATACGATTAAGTTAGTCCAACTTAAAATAAAAAGTGATCTCAACACAATTTTCTTTTGTTTCATTAACTTTTACTTGTCAGGGTAACTTGGAATTATTGAGTTCACATAACTTAAAAAAAAAAAAAATCCCAATCATACATGATTTATTTGCTTAATAATTTTAAGGCAACTTGGTTTCCTCACTTTTTTTTTTTTTTTTTTTTTTTAAGTTAAGACAACTGATCACTTTTTACATATAGAGGAATAAAGTTTTGAACAATTTTGTAATTTTTAGGAATTGTATTATTAGCCGACAATTTTTGTGAAGACTTTTAAAGAAATGAATAAAATGAGATTAACATAAAATCGGTCACAAGTGAATTATAAGTACACATGTACAATAAGTTGTAGTTGCTTAATTTTGTTCAAGGCAACGGGTTTCCTCAATTTAAGTAAGTAGACAGAACTCAGATAAACTTGTTAGTTTTAAGTTAAGTAGATTGACATTTCAAGTAATCTGCAATTGAATAAGATTAAGTTAGTCCAACTTAAAATAAAAAGTGGTATCAACACAATTTTCTTTTGTTTCATTAACTTTTACTTGTCAGGGTAACTTGGAATTATTGAGTTCACATAACTTATTTTTTATTTCATTTTTCAATTATGCATGATTTATTTTCTTAATAATTTTATGGTTTCCTTACTTTTTTAAGTTAAGTCAACTGATCACTTTTTTCAAGTCTTTCAGTCTTTTCAACAAATCAAATACTGGTTCATTCCACTGCAAAACTCATTTCTTCAAGATGCGGTTGTGTAATGAACATGTCAGATATCAGCAGATAATGATATACATTCACTCTCAAGCAAATCAACTGCAGTCAAAGTTCAGCATTAGATGGAAATATTCCGTGTTTCGCAATGGTCCGCGGAGGCAGTTGTGTATAACACGGTAAATGATCTTCTCTGTTGATAATCGTACACCTGCAGAACAAATGCAAGCATTGCACAGCATCGTTTCTCCTTTCCAATTTAGTTTCTCTGAGATTTCTTTGTTGACAATCAAACACCTGCAATGCAAACAGTGGCGATCCAGTTTCCTTACACATCACTTTACAAGCATCATGCAGTGGGACGGCGTTACGGTCAACAGGAGAGACATCAAATAGAAATAAATGACTTTAACTATGATCATATTCTACTTATGCAATGTTCTATTTAATGTGGCTTGCATTACTTTAATCAGATGAACATTTTGCATCTATTGCAATGTCTTTCAGATATTTTAAGTGAAATGATGTGTCCCAAAAACATTTGTGCGCCAAATTTCACATTTGTGTGTATGTATTATTGAAGCACTTTCCTTAAATATTCATAAATAAGTATCTCTAAGCCTACCCAGAATCACTTCAAATTAACTGGAAACAGCTTTGAACGCCAATTATAAAATGTAGTTTGATTTCCATGTGCAATAAGAAGTGTTTTCCCTCCTACTCTAAAACCGCAGCCCTCTCTTCACCATCTCCTTCGCCGCTGATGGAAACTTTTCAGAGATGAACAATACCCAATTACACATTGAGATAAACACATCAAATGCCTGCTTCAATTGTTTCAGAAACAGATTGCAATGAAATTAGAATGAAATTGCCGCTTTATACGACTTTTCTGCCTTCAAAAAATGACTCACTCCGCCACAATGACAGGGCTGTTTAATTTTGTAAATACACAATGGCTCTTTGTCTCTTTTGTTGCTTTTGACTTTCAAAAGCTCGCTAAAATTGTCTTTTTCTTCTCTTTTTTGGGGGTAAATGCATTATTAATGAGCGGTGGCCTACGTTTACATCATAGGAAACACTCGAAGGACATAAAAGTGCAATTTTACTTGTTACAAAATGACTGACTAAATACCACATGTCAGTGTCATGTTTGAAGATGCGCCACATGATATCTTTGTCATTAAACAGCAGCGAATCATGCTTGAAGACAACCAATGTGAATAACTGTCAAAACAGCGCTCACTCAGAGTAAAAGCTGGGAGCGAATGCTGTAATTTGCTGCAGAAATTAATTATCTTGATTAATCAAACTTGTGAAAAGTCCAAAGCGTGAACAAGAGAGGCAAGAGATGCTGATGGATCTCAAAAGGGCTCCATAAAATCTCATAGTAGAAAAAGACGCTAAATGTTTTAAAAGTTTAAAGCTTGTTTGGTTTTCTATTATGCATCAGTGCGAACTGTTAACAATCATTTCGTCTGATAAGAAATTATCTCAAATCTTGAACATGATATAAGTAGGGCTGTCAGTGGATTCAAATATAGATTAATCTCAGTATTTTGGTAACACTTTACAATAAGGTTCATTAGTTAGCATGAACTTAATGTTTGCATTAAGCATTTATTAATGTAAATTTCAACATGTACTAATACGTCATTAAAATCAAAGGTTGTGTTTGTTAACATTAGTTAATGCACTGTGAACTAACAATGAACAGCTGTATTTTTATTAACTAATGTTAACAAAGAACAAATACTGTAACAAATGTATTGCTCACTGTTAGGTCATGTTAGTTAATACATCAATTAATGTTAACTAATGAACCTTATTGTAAAGTGTTACCAGTATTTTTATCTTTTTTAACAACACTTGTGTGTGCGTGCGTGCGTGCGTGTGCGTGTGTGTGTGTGTGTGTGTGCACAGTGGAACTCCAAACAGTTCCGAAGGTTCCGATCAGTTTTTAGAACTCACACAGAACGGAATGCAGAAACGTCAAAACGAATAAAAGCTTTCAAAAATGATGTTGTTAAACATAATTAGCCTAGCATGCATTAACACGCTTACTTTGACAGCTCTAGATTACACAAATGTCTTTAACAATGTAACTCAAAAGGCCCTAATGGGTTTATAGACTCTAGAAGAAAAGTGTTGGATGGTTCATGAAGCCAAAGGGCATCGCATTACATCTACACAATCCATTATGCAATGATAAAAGAGTGATGGAGAGGAAACAGTCCATCCGACCAATCAATCAATCGCTGCTAATCCACGTCTTCGTGTAACAGCACAAGACTCAGGCTTTCACTCCACTACTCGCACCAAGAGAAAGAGTAAAAGAAAACACAGCTATTGAAAATCACAGTGCATGTGCCGCAAAACCCACAAGTGTGTCTGTCTATTTTCAGCCCAACACAGAGATAAAGAGAACAATTGGACCCGGCAATATGTTCAGAGCAGGGGAAACAATGGCAGAGTGCCCATGCTGCACTTTGAGTGTGTCTGTGTACCGCTGACCAGATAGCATCGCTAAACTTCTCAGCGGGGGGGTGAGTTGGGTTTGCGGGGTTTCGTTTATTTTATTTTTTCACTTTTTGGTAGAAATAGAAGTTCTTCATGTTTTCTAAGGACTAGGTTGAATTATATAGTTGCATAACAAAATAGATTTGCTTGTAGTCTCAGTAAAAATGTTTCTTTAATCAAATGTGCAACATTTTAGTATAACTTTTAATTTTCTTCTTGCAATCAGGAACTGTAAAGCTATTCATTGGGGAAAAACACCATTTCGGATCATTTTTAAATGCTAGAGAACAATGGCATCACTTCAATTTTATTTTAGTAAAATGTTTCTTTAATCAAATCATATTTGGTATAACATTTTAGTACAATTTTAGGGAACATTTTAGAAATTCCACTGACTATAAGTAACTTTGCATCCACATGTCAACTAATTCTACAAACCCAAACCTAACGGTCTACTAATACTCTACTAATACTCTAATGAGAGTTCAGTGACGTGTTGCAAAGTTACTTATAATCTGTAGCATGTCTAAAGTGGACCATCAAAATACAGTGTCACCTTAATGTTTTACATTTTTTACAATCAGTTATAAGGAACTGTTATACCATTCAGTGGGAAAAACCCCATTTCGGATCATTTCAAAACACTAGAGAACAATGATATCACTTCAATTTAATTTTATTAAAATGTTTCTTTAATCAAATCATATTTGGTTTGCCATTTTAGTACAATTTTAGGGAACATTTTAGACATTCTACTTACTATAAGTAACTTTGCATCCACTCCAACTTATTCTACAAACCCAAACCTAACGGTCTACTAATACTCTAATGAGAGTTAATTGACATGTAGTTGCAAAGTTACTTATAATTAGTAGAATGTCTAAAGTGGACCATCAAAATACAGTGTCACCTTAATGTTTTACATTTTTACAATCAGTTATAAGGAACTGTTATACTATTCAGTGGGAAAACCCCATTTTGGAATGCCAGCAAACAACAATATCACGTAAGACTAACAAATTCACTAAATATTAAATTTAGTTTTCACATTCAATCTTAAGGGGAGATTTCCAATCTAAGTTGGCCACAGTTATCTATCATCCTAAATTAAAATTTAAATGCATGATTCAAATCCCTGAGTCTCACATGGCTGAAAGCGCAGCTGCACAATACACTTGTTGAATGCATTGATGAACAAATTCCCTGAAACTGCCATGTATTTTTAGCATTCATTAAAATCAAAATGTACTTTTATAATATGACCAAAAAAACATGTATAAAAGCAATAAATAAAATGAGAAAGTTCTCCTAATTTTAAAGTAGAAACTAGTCTTGAAAATTGAGCGCAAAGAAACAATTCTAAGTAGCAAAAACACGGTTTAATTAATTTCAAATGGCACTTTCGGAGAGTTTCAGAGCACTGGAGTGGAAAGCCGTTTGAGTGGCCAGTGCTTGGCAACCGGGCTAATCTATGACCTCATTTGAGAGTCTTACATCAGCCTATAGGCATCTAGAGGTGGTTCTTCTCCAGGGTCGGGAGGGGTTGGGCACTCCAGTTGGGAAACGCAGCCCAATTTCACCGGATCACTGAAGTACATGTAGAATCAACATTACAATACTGAGGATCTGAAGTGTTCATAACAACTCCTCGCTCTCTAAATCACTTTCATCCACACTTTTCCCAACACATTTCTACTACACAAAATCATTTCCTTTTGAAAATGCAGCAATTCTAAAAGCAAAAGGGTAAAAGTATTGACAATTATCTAATTTGACAAGCACACAACTTAAACAGCACACAGTGTTTCGCTCTTGGTTGTGTCGGAGGGTGCGCCTCCTGCGAGAGCCGTCAGTTATCTCTGTGCGTTCATGTAAGCGATCATGACACACAAAAGCAGTAAAATGGCAAACACGAACGTTCCAGGAAGGAGGACTTTATTTTGTGTTGGAAATGTGCGGAAACAGTCTCCTCCTTGTTGTGGTGGGGCTGCTCTTATCACGTTTGTGGCCTACATGACGGGAGGGACTCGATAAGGGGCGCACAAACGCTGCCTTTCTTTCTGCGCGCAACATGAAACTTCCACGCTCTCGTATGAGTGGCAGGGACATCCTCAGCAATTTACGCTCCATTCATGGACAAGGACAAAATGGGACGGAGTAAGAGGAATCTGTCCACGGACACAGTTGCAGAAATGGCAGCTCAAGACATTTAACTTTCTGTTGCTTTTAAAATGATGAAGAGAAGATGAAAACTGTCCACCAAGGCCACGTCTTAGAAACCTTTCTAAACTTTGATGGTTAACAGCATTGTGGAGGAGTAAATGGAGTCCGTCCGTCTGCGAAAGAGCCGATTTTTATTTTTATTTTATTTTTACAAATTGCGCATAACATTTTGGTGTTGTTGATTCGATTTTAATAAAGGTAAAACTTTAGCCATATATTTAGGACACATCTCACAAAGTTCCCTAAATTGCAAAGAAGAGACAATTTCCTGTAGAAGCACAATATTCAAATGAAGTAATTTTACTGGAAACAAACACTTTGCAAAAAAAAAAAAAATACTTAACTGAATCTCAACCAAGACCACATCTTAGAAAGTTCCCAAAACTTGGATAACAGCATTATAGAAGACAAAACTAAATCTGGGAAAGATAAAAAAAAAAGTAGTTTTTTTTAGAGTGTTAAACATTTTGAATCAAGCATTAAAATCATCTAAAAGCATCATAGCGACTGAATTTGACTAAAGCACAAATTTTAACCATAAATTAAGGCTTGATCTCACAAAGTTCCCTATATCCCATAAAAGAGACATTTCTTGTAGAAGTACAACTTTCAAATTTAACATTTTTTGGCTTTGTTATTAACACTTCAAAGTGAAGAAATTTTATTGGAAACAAACACTTTGCCTAAAAAAAAACTAAAACATAACTGAATCTAAACCAAGACTGCATTCCCACAAGTTCCCAAAACTTGGTGAACAGCATTATGGAAGAATAAAAGGGATCTATCTGGGAAAGAGGTGATTTTTTGTTTTGTTTTTTGGGAGTATTAAAATGTTTTAATAAAGCATTACCATCTGAAAGCATCATAGCGATTAAATTTTAACTAAAAATTAAGGCCACATCTCACAAAGTTCCCTAAATCCCATAAAAGAGACATTTCTTGTAGAAGCACAACTTTCAAATCCAAAAACATTTAACTTTTTGTTGTTGTTAACACTTCAAAAAGAATAAATTTTACTGGAAACAAACACTTTGCCAAAAAAAAACTAAAAAAAAACTAAAACATAACTGAATCTAAACCAAGACTGCATTCCCACAAGTTCCCAAAACTTGGTTTACAGCATTATGGAAAATAAAAGGGATCTGTCTGGGAAAGAGGTGATTTTTTTGTTTTTTGGGAGTAAAAGCTTCTAAAAGCATCCTAGCGATTAAATTTGATTAAAGCACAAATTTTAACCATACATTAAGGCCACATCTCACAAAGTTCCCTAAATCCCATAAAAGAGACATTTCTTATAGAAGCACAACTTTCAAATCCAAAAATATTAAACTTTTTGTTGTTGTTAACACTTCGAAGTGAAGAAATTTTACTGGAAACAAACACTTATACCATACAAATACCATATCTGAATCTAATCCACATTCCCAAAAGTTCCCAAAACCGCAATTTTATTGAAGAATAAAAGGGATCTGTCTGGGAAATAGGTACTTTTTTGTTTTTTTGGAGTGTTAACATCTTTGAATCAAGCATCATAGCGATTAAATTTGATTGAAACACAAAATTTTACCATAAATTAAGGCCACATCTCACAAAGTTCCCTAAATCCCATAAACATTTCACTTGTTGTTGTCGTTAACACTTTGAAGTGAAGAATTTAATGGGAAGCAAACACTCTCCATCAATAAAACCATTAAACGCGTACCAAGGCCCCAACGTACAAAGTTCCCAACAGACGTTCAAACTCGGTCTCGCTAAACTACCTGTTGCCGGTCGAAGCGAGGACTTTTCCTGCGTCGATATCTGCAACTTTAAGGGACGGAGGCTCGCACATTTACTTTCAGAGAGCCGAATTTGTGTTTGTAAGGAAGGTTCCTGGGGCCTTTGTTTTCAGGCCTTGATGTGTGACCAGCAACCCACAGGCCTCCCCTTCACCTCCCGGCCCATTCTGCCAGCGCTCTGCCCACCCATACTGACACAGCAGGGGGAAGGGTTTCAGAGGAGACGCCATCAAAAGCTCAAGGAGAAAAAATTGCTTTTCAGGGCTCCGATGTGTGGGAATCGAATGAGGGGCCTCGCTCAAATCCGGTCTCCAGGCAACGGCGGGTGATATGCCGGGGGAATATCATTAAAGTTGGAAACTAAGCAGTCTCTCTGAATTAGTAAACCTAATCAGCACGGTTTTAAAAAGAGGAACGGGAGGGGGGGAACGCCAAAGAAAGGATGACACACCACACTAGAATCACGGTTAGTCTAGTTTGTTGTGGTTTTAGGTGATTACCAGGCCAGAAAGTGACGAGTTTCCCGAATATTATGCTTCGAACGAGCGAACGAAACGCGAACAAGCCACTCCCAGGAGCAGGTTGATGGAGAAACGCGGAGACTGCCACGGTTGCAGCTGGCCTTCCATCACAAGATTAATAAGTTGCCGTTTCCAAGCCGACCAGAACCTAGTGGGAACCATCCAGCGCCTCGGTGGATTGTGGGTAACGGCCTCACCACAAGCTGCCCCGGGTTTACTGCTCTGTTTTGTCCTCTCCTTAAAGTGGAGAAAACATCTGTGACTAGAATGATGTCACCGGGAAGAGTTTGGAAACCCTTAAGCGACGACGCACTTTAAAATATACAAAAACGTCAGTAATTCCTTTTGCTTTTTCAATTTAGTTTAGGTGAAAACAGGCCTAGACATAATGTAAATATGGATGATTCAAAATGTTGATGATTTTGATATTATTTTGATCTTTAAATGTGACAGAAAAACTAATATGAGCAATTGTGAAACATAAAAAAAAATTAAAAATTGTATTTGTGTTATTTATTTAAAGCTTTTGTACACAATAGCAGTGTTAATATCTAAATAAATTTCGCAAAATGAAACGTAGCAATCTTTTAAAGTACTTTTGTTATTAAGCAAACCCTTGCCTGAGTGTGTTGATTGATAAACAAGTAATCAACACACACGATGAGTGTGATCTGTAGGTCGGTCCACTCAGTAGGGGCTGTGCAGTGGCACTGCCCCCTAGTGACACTTCACACACTCCTGAGGGACCATCACTAACCCCCACACACAGATGTGTAATGTGAGTGAATTATTATTATTTATATAACTCTTGTTTATGAAGCAGGCTCAAGCACACATACTGTATGCTAATGGAAAACTCTGAAGCATTACATAAATGAAACCAGCACATTAAAATACTAGATGTACTATGTTGGTTGAAGCCATGATATAGTATATTTATGTTTATATGTATGTTTATATATATATAGTATAGTACCGGTCAAAAGTTTGAAAACATTACTACCTGTAATGTTTTTGAAAGAAGTCTCTTATGCTCATTAAGTCTGCATTTATTTGATCAAAAATACAGAATAATAATAATAATATTGTGAAATATTATTACAGTTTAAAAGAATGGTTTTCTGTTTTAATATACTTTAAAATGTAATTTATTCCTGTGATCAAAGCTGTATTTTCAGCATCATTACTCCAGTCTTCAGTGTCACATGATCCTTCAGAAATCAGTATAATATGATGATTTATTATCAATGTTGGAAACAGTTTTGATGCTTGAATTTTATTTTTTTTATTTTTTTTTTAAAACTTGTGATACTTTTTACTTCCAGATTTGTTGATGAATAAAAAGTTTTAAAAAGAATAGCATTTATTAAAAATAGAAGTTTTGTGTAAAAATAAACAATAATTTATTTATTTTTTAAATTCGGAAAGAAATTACTACTTTTATTCAGCAATGATGTGCTAAACTGATATGAAAAAACAAGTGATAGTTCGAAAAAATATATAATAATAATAATAATAAATAATAATAATAATAATAAAAAAAAAATATATATATATATATTCATTTGATTTGATTTCCTGTCATAAATAAAAAGCAGCAAACGGTCAAAAAAAAGGTATATATATATATATATTATTATTATTATTATTATTATTATTTTGTAGTGTATACGTTTATTGTTGTTTATATACTATTTGTGAGTATTTTTATCATTTTTCATTGTGTGTAAAAGCGAAGCGTAGGACTGGCTCCTACTGAGGCTTACTGTAGTGAATGCTGCTTTGTGCGCCAGTGTCCGTAAGTTCAGATGAATCCAAACTAGCTCTTAACATTTAAAACGGGCCTTTGATTCAGGTTTCATAGCACTGTAAGGAATACAGTGGGTGTAATGAAGCAGTGCCCAGAGCAGATAAGAGCCTATATTATAGGTAATCACTACTCTAATGCAGCTTTAACACAAGAGGGAAGAGAGAAAAAAAATAAAAACTGCTGGCTCATTATTGCACGGGCATTGTATTCTCTCAGCCTATAAGTAGAAAACACACACATTAGCCTTCATATTGGAAATAGGCAATAATTACATAAAATTACTGGTGTCATAGTGGCGAAAAACTTTCCCCGCCCTAGATGCAGTGGTTAACTCTCAAAATAGCGTATATGCCATGCGATAAAGCTTCGGTAAACTCGTCCAGTTGCCTTATAGCTCCAGCTTTCACTTAGCAAGGAGTCAGGTTAGCCTGTCAACAATACAAGAGGTAAAGGTAAAGTTTGACTCTATTCTCGTCTGGCGGTTTGACATCTCCACACTGGACAGGTACAAGGCCTGTACGGTATCAGCCGATTGCCCAGCGCTCTGGAAAGACAAACCCCGCTCCCAGAAGAAAATTAGCGCATTTAGCTGTCAGCACCGGTCTCGCTTTTCAATCCCGACCAGCTTTGAGAGAGCCCTGCTTTTTTCCTCTCCTCTGTCCCCTGGCCTTTCTTTCGCTGGAAACTCGATCTCTACATAGCTCAAAGATCAAGAAAAAAGGTGTAAACTGTGTATAAAATGCAACAGTCCATCCCTCTATCAGATTCTTTAGATCTAGCGGAGGTTTCTCGCACAGCCGGCGGAGTTTGGGATGTGCTCAGGGAAATGAAGGCAGGCCAAAAACACTGTAATATACATTAAAAATATCAGAATATTGTATCGAACTGCGTTTTAATGGCTAGTTTTGGAGTACTGGGTATTTTAAAGGCATAAAATTCTGTCATGAGTTATGAGGAAGTTTGGCGCAATGACAGTCAAGCCCATAAAAGTGAGACGAAGAGATGACAAACCTCAGAAGGCTTGCAATACTGTGGATTTTAAGGTGTTTTTTGTTCTTTTTGGCCTTTTTCTTGTAGCGCCCCCAGTTGCAATTCGCTTTTACAAATGGAAATCATATCAAGTACACAAAATATCTGAAACAACACTAAAATGCTTCAGTGTCTGCACTGCAGTGTTTACGATGTGTATTGTTGGCCCATGCTGGCACCGTGATACGGCAGTATCAGATGCTTAGATGTTCACGGCACAGAAATCGGATGCGGGTCTGTGATGATAGGATCATGAACAGAGGGGAGAAATGGTTAATGCAAATAATGAAATTATCTTTTGTTGTTTATTACAAAGGATGCGTGTCCAATTCAACTCTACAGTAAATTATTTGTTACTTTGTGCCAAACAGATTTAACCAAAGAGGTTGCTCGACATCTCCTAAAAGACAGAAAACTCATTGTTAGCAATGATTCAACGCAGTTCAACTTCGTTTTTAGACATACGCTCGCGATCTCCCCCTGGCACTTTTCCGCGGACGAATCCCCGCCGCCATTTTGATGTGCTTGACTTCGTCAAGTCTGCAAGGAAAGTTTCTGTTGACCGAATCTTGCCCGACGGAAACTCATATGTACACTTCAGTGCAGCTCCACATCCCACAATGCAACACGATTCTGACGACACAGCAGATCATTGTTATTTTTAGTTATTTTAAGACTTAACTGCATAATACTGCTTGATACCTTGAGACGACTGTTTGGTACAGTCATAGTTTATTTTATTAGATAGATAAACAGATAGACAGATAGACAGATATACAGACAGACAGACAGACAGACAGACAGACAGACAGACAGACAGACAGACAGACAGACAGACAGACAGACAGACAGATAGATAGATAGATAGATAGATAGATAGATAGATAGATAGATAGATAGATAGATAGATAGATAGATAGATAGACAGACAGACAGACAGACAGACAGACAGACAGACACAGATAGATAGATAGATAGATAGATAGATAGATAGATAGATAGATAGATAGATAGATAGATAGATAGATAGATAGATAGATAGATAGATAGACAGACAGACAGACAGACAGACAGACAGACAGACAGACACAGATAGATAGATAGATAGATAGATAGATAGATAGATAGATAGATAGATAGATAGATAGACAGACAGACAGACAGACAGACAGACAGACAGACAGACAGATAGACAGACAGACACAGATAGATAGATAGATAGATAGATAGATAGATAGATAGATAGATAGATAGATAGATAGATAGATAGATAGATAGATAGATAGATAGATAGATAGATAGATAGATAGATAGATAGATAGATAGATAGACAGACAAACAGACAGACAGACAGACAGACACAGATAGATAGATAGATAGATAGATAGATAGATAGATAGATAGATAGATAGATAGATAGATAGATAGATAGATAGATAGATAGATAGATAGATAGATAGATAGATAGATAGATAGATAGATAGATAGATAGATAGATAGTATATCATTGTATCTACATGGTTGAAAACATTAATACAGTGGTCTTGTTCTTGTTAGTTGTTTAGCTAGTTTTGCAGTTATACTAATGGCAGTGTTCTAGATGTGTCGCAGTGTTGATGAGCCACACAACAGCAGAGAAGCTGCCGCAGGCTCTCGGTTTTCACATAGCTGTAAGTACAGTATCTCCTCTGTCATCCCGTGTAAAGGGTCGTTCTCGGTGGACAGACTTTGCATAAACCGCAACACGTGAAGAGCAGCTGTGGTGGGTCGTGTGGTTCACCTGTCCCGCTGTCAGTGCGGGAGGCTGGGAACGGGGTTGGCATGGCCAGTGTGTGTGAGTATGTGCCTGAGAGCGACTCTGTGTGTGTGTGTGTGTGTGTGTGTGTGTGTAGGTGTGTCCGTGTCCCCACGGCCTGCCACAGGCCTGACCCAGATCACATTCGAGTCTCGCTCGCTCACACGGCACTTCTCGTCTATCCGTCGCCAAGGAAGCAGACGGGATGCGGGAACAACAAGTCATTTGTACCTGTAGAGGAGGACACTCCTGGGAAACAAACAGATGAGCCTCCCCCCTGAATAAAAGCCTTTCTCTCAGGGTAAACAGAACTGCATGAGAAACATACAAACTATCAGGAGCATCGCACTTAACCCTTTCACCGCCGAGGGCCGGGGCAGCGGAGCACGGCGGAGCTAATGCAGTTGTGGAGATAAAGGAGGAACTATACCTTGACTTTAACTCGGCCCGGACCGCACCGGTGCAACACGTGAGCTGTTACTACGAGACGCCGGATTCTGGAAGTAACGCATGCAGAAATGCCAGCGTTGTTTGGCGAAAGTCTTAAATTCTGAAGCAACGAAAGAAGAAAAAAGAAACCAATTTGGAAGCAATCCTAATATTCTAAGAATCAGTAAGATCTTACTGGATAAACAAAAAAATAAAATAAAATAAAAATATTTCAGTTTATCAAGTGGGATTTTAGTGTCATATTTTAACTTTACATTTTCTGTTTTGTATATGACAAAAAGACGCAATACACCTTCAGATAACTGTATTTGTCCAGCTTAGGAATTAAAGACAAATTTGTTATGAGATATTTTATTATTTGACTATGGTGGAACTGTTTCTCCAGGAAAGATGATAATTGCGGAATGAAATGGCAAAATCAAAAGCCTTACATTTATGTAATTAACAGAGAAAACATTAAGTACTCTTTTGCATGGATAATTAGTTAAGATGGATGAAGACAACCAATGCTAAAAATATGAAAAAATATATAGATTAGAAGAAGGTACTGACATTTCTTCTGGCCATCCTGTTAACGTTTGTCCTGATGAGGTCATTTCCTGTTTGCCATGTGATCTAGTGTTTTTCTACTTCCTTTATCAAGCAAATAGGCTTCAGTAACAGGGTTAAACAAGATTGAGGATGCAACTTACATGCAAAATCTAAACACTTTAAATCATATTTGACATGCAGTTTGTTGAACTTTGTAAATTGAGAAGTGATTCAATTATTAAGTCAAAGTCAAGTCACCTTTAGTTATACAGTGCTTTTTACAATACAGAGTGTTTCAAACGTAGCTTTATAACAGGAAAATAATGCAACAAAGTTCGTTTCTAGAAGAAAAGAGCGTCATAGTCCAGCTTAAGTAAGTTCAGTGATGGTTCATTTCTGTTGTAGAGAAGTTATTAATTTAGTTCATTTATATATATATATATAGCCGCTCTGGAGAAAACCGTGACGTCATCGTCCAGCTCAGTTCAGTTCTCATATAATGGTGTCAATGCAGCAGATCAATAATATTGTTGAATATTAAGTGTCTCCAACTAAGCAAGCCAAAAGCCAAAGGCGACAAAGCTACTATTAGCTACAGAAGTTTGATTATTGTTAGAGCAAATGCAAGAGAAAGTTTTCTACAGAGAAGATACTTTGGTCTTAATTACACTTCAAAAACGCTTTGGCCATTTTGACACACAAGATGTATTTCACTCAAATCGGATTGATTCACCATATTTAACTCTCGATTTCGAATCGTTTCCTGTGGTGCGGAAACCATTCCAATTACATGAATCTTCTGCGATAACTCGTTACGTACCCAATGACACTTCTGTCCTTCTTACCCACAGAAATTCTTCGTCAGCCGAACAATGGCGGTCCTCATATCAAACCGTAGCAGGACCACCACACATCTGCTCCCAAATACTCAAGACAATAAACAATTCAGACTGGGTTTTCACATCCAATTCAACACACTGTCAGACAAAACCAGAAATTAGCAACGTTCATCCAACTGTTCCAACTTTCCCAGAGTTGACGTTAGATCCCCATTATCTGCGGCCAAAGTTAATTAAAGTGGCAAAGTTGAAATCAATGGAGGATTTCTCCCACAAACTGATGGTCAGACATGAGTGATAGGCATGACAGGGAGATTACCGAGGGATACAAAACCTCCAACGGCCACCGAGTAACCGGTTCTGGATTACACAAGAATCGTTGCCGGAGAAAACGAGGCGGAGGCTAGTCAAAAGTCCCACTTTCCCTCATAATGTGAGCCCATCTTGTAATTCCACAGATCATTACCAACTTTCCAAAACTTAATTTTGCAATTACACATGCAATTAATTAATATCTGTGCTGTCATTACACCCCCCAATGTATTCGCAGTTAAAATTAATGTCACTTGAAATAAAGTGCTCAAAATGAGCTGGGGGGATGGGTAGGGTGAAGATTGTTATTAATGGATTGTGCGGTTAATCTGGTAAGAAGCTGAGGGGATACGTGAGAGAGAAGCGCTCTCTATCACGCTCAAGTGTCTAGTGGGATCTGAAGGCAGTTATTGAGCAGCATGGAAAGCTCCCAAAGGACAGATTAATAAAATCTGTGTGCCGAAAACGCAGAGCGTGTCTGAGGAGCCGGCGTAATCGTGCGCGTGACACATACTGACACCGTAGGGTCCCGTGTCTTCTCTCTCAGACTCACTCTTATCAATAGACAGAAGAAATATGATCAAACAGCAGAAAAATGAGAGGATGACCTCTAATTTTAGAAGGAGACGTGCTGCTAATGAGATGATGAGACACTCATGAGTGGATGAAGAGGAAGCAGTAGCTCTACATGTGTAGATACAGACTGATGAGAGTCTGCTTTCACATGTGTTCAAGAGGGTATCCAACAAACAGGTTCTTCAATGGTTTATGGAATTTCAGTGTCAGTAAAGAATCATGTTCTTATCAGGAACAAATATTTTCTTGGCTGTATACTATTGTGGCGTGCAGGGCGGGGCCGAGAGCCTCGGGAACGGAGCGAGGCCTGTGGCGCGAGTGCTAATGAGTCTCGAGTCTCACGGAGGAGCTCCAGAGGGATGAAAGGAGGAGTGATGACAGTGAAGGATGAGAGAGGACCAGGCCTGAGACATTTTGTTTATGTTTATGATCGTTTGCCGGTTCCCACTTTCTTTTCTCCTAAATCTTTAATTTTGTTACAACTATGTATACCCTCAAGGGTTCTTGAGTTGGTTATATGGTTCTTTGATGTTCCTGATGTTCCATAACAGGTTCTTAAGATCAGCACTTTGCTTCTAGATTCACTTTAAAAAATAAAGGTTCTAAAGGGGGGTTTCGCAGTGATGCCATTGAAGAACCATTTTGGGTTCCGCAAAGAACCTTTAAGTGTTCTGAAGAACATTTACCACTATCCACCTTATTCCTGACGACCTTACTGCGTTTTGAATTATGGGTGGCACTTCCGGTTTGGGGAACTTCCATTAAAAAAGGCTGAAACAAATCATTTCAAATCATAAGGTTGCCCTACAGATAAACCTGATGGTCAGTTTGACTGGATGAGCTGTCAATTTTCCTTCATGATTTATTTTCAGACATCATGAAAATAACATTATACTTAGTATTTGTTATAACAAGAATATCTATGGCAAGAGCTCTTTTTAATCGCTTCTTTCTTTTCCTCTTGATTATTTTCTTTTTTCCCCTTTGTAATCCGCTGTAAAAGTATGAAAAAGGACAACATATACTGCACATTTGTGGTCTGTTCTCCCGAAATTTAATTTACAATATATTCCATTAATAATTCACTGGAATGCATGAAGAATATCTCATTATTCTCCTCAAATCCTCACATCTCTTTCCAGGTTTGTTTTCACAGGTAAATGCAATTTATAATCTGTCAAAATGACGGAAATCACTTTGAAATAGTATCACGTAATGCTGAAGTTAATGAACATTTTTGATTAAGGCAACATAAGTTACGTAATACAGATATATATTACTACATATTACGCGCTTTTGGGGTTATTTGGGTCTGTTGAAAGTCCCTTGTTGATGCTTACACTTTTACATTTCCTTTTAATGTTCAATGGTTGAAGGGTGAGTAGATTAATGTCATCTCATTGTGACACTTTTTAACGTATTGCATTCATAGAGCGAGCGTTTCACTGATTGTTTACAGCTTAACGGAAGTTACACCTATAATTCGTGCAAAGCATCATGGGGCGTATAATAAGGTGGATAAAGAACCTTTTGTGCCATGGAAAGGTTCCGTAGATGTTAAAGGTTCTTTATCATTTTTAAGAGTGTAGAATATATACAGTTTGGGTTCCCTAAAGAACCTTGTAGTGAAAAGTTCTTTAAATAATGCTTTAATACTCCTTTTCCATCCTTTTTCATCTCACAAATACAGCTTCACTGTTGAACCGTTGTCTTTTAGGACAACTTTTAACAATGCAATATTTGTCCAGAGATAAGAATGTCAAGCACAGAGGTGGACACCAAGCTCGCTCGGGTTTGGATGAGGTCCTTCTGTTGACAGTACAAATAACTTCAGTGGTGTTTGATTACCATAGACAGAGAGCAGTTCGCCCATGTTAGTGACATTAGGAACGGTAAGGGAGGAGGCGAGCGAACCGCACACTTTGTCTCTAACGAGTTCATGGACAGTTAAAGCCACTTTTGACAACAAACCTGAGTAAGCCTGCTATTAACCCCTCTTCAGTTACTAGATGATGTGTTTGAAGGGATGAATAAATAATAAGGGTTAAGCACTTGAAGTTGTGTTTTAAAGCCTTTTGTAGTAGTAAAAGTAGCAGAGTGCTGTCAAAAAAGTGCATTACACACACTTTCTTCTTACGCAGAATTGCTAAACAGCATTGTGTACATAATGAGACTGCGCTGATATCTAAAAATAAATCTGAGAGTCAAAAAAACTCCAAAACTGCATGAAATTATGGGAAAATCACAAAATCAAGATAGTTCGTCTCTTCTCACATCTGAGCATGTAAACTTATGCTAATATCTCTGACAAACAGTTGCTATTCCTGAAAATATTATCCAGATTAAAATGCTTAAATGACAGTCAATCATCCTTGTAATACGTGGAGGTAATTAGTGACTGGGAAACCTAATTACTCTGCTGAAACCTGAGTCCTTACTCTCGTATTTCCCTCGACATGGTTCATGGGATTGATCAAATGACACCTATCAAACTCTTCATGCCTGCTCTCTCACAATGAGATTATCTATATCTGATAAACCCACCTGAAATTATTCTAGGGATCCAGGGATGAATATACATAAAAAATATATTAGTAAAAAGTATGATTATAACTATACATATGCATATATGGCCAGATCACAGTTAATGTATATATATAGCATTCCTCATATTGACAATATGAATACATACTGGGTTTTTTAAAATATTTATAACAAACTATAATAAAAGAATTACATAAACAATTATAAAATATACATATATACATATAAATATACAAAATGTCTTAAATGAATAAATCCAAAAACAGAACACATGAGAGATCACATGGAAAATGGAATAGTACAACCACTTCAACTTAAACAAGACTGAAAAAAATAACTGAGAGGAACAAAGGGCTTGAATAAAGGGCTTGAATACACAGAGTGAGGTAATTAACTGGAACAGAAACAGGTGTGTGATAAATTAGAAACCATGGAAACTAACAGGGAAAACAAACAAAACCAAAACACAATGAAACAAACATACTCCTGACTGATATAAGTCCCCCCTCCTGGAAGGCAGGTGAGAACTGATTAGAAACCATGACAACTAATGAATGACTCGAACACAGACAAATACAGACAATGAAAATTAAGTCTAGAAACTAAACAAGACCGTAAACAGACTTCGGGCTCTATCTTACACCCGGCGCAATGCAGCGCCAAGCACAATGCAAGTGTTATGCTAGTTTCAGCCTGACGCAGTTATCATTTTCACGTCCTGCGCCACGTTGTTTAAATAGCAAATGCATTTGCGCCCATTTGTGCGCCCATGGGTGTGCTGGTCTGAAAACGAGGTGTGTTCAGGTGCATTGTTGGCACGTTGCCATTTTGAGGCAACAGAAATAGACTGCGAAAAAAATATTAGCAGAGTGTACATGCGTTGTGGACCCGCACATTACTAACGCTCTCTTTAATTAACAAAAAAAAAATATTGCCCCATTGACCAACTGAAAGCTGGTCTAAAGTCAATGGCGCAATATTTTTTTTTGTTATTTAAAGAGCGTGTTAGTAATGTGTGCCTATAGGCGGGTCCACAACGCCGGACACTCTGCTTATTAAACACACAGGGACGCACATACAGCAGCACACAAACATGCCAAATATTTAAAATAAAAGGATTACAATGTAAAAGATTATTACTGTGTACATAAAGATATGGTGGAATCTGGCTTGTCCTGTAGATGTTCTGCTTGTGCACTTTTACCTCGCTCACGAGCAGATCCGTTTGTGCTCTGGAGGCGGCTTCGGTCTTTCCACTATCAAATTCCGTCATGTAAATAGCGAATCTGCCATGGCGCGAGCGCAACTGGCATTTAAAGGGAATGGGAGATGAGACTCTGATTGGTTTAACGCACGTAAATCCCAAAACACACCCATTACTCATTAAGAGAATAGGAACAACCCTTTTAGACCATGCACCGGGAGCACCGACCATTTTCCCCGTCGTTAAACTAGCAAAAGTGGATTCGGACACGTGCTAAGTGCACTTGCGCCCTGTGCTTTAGACCATGCACTTAGATCGTTTGCATGCCTTAGATTTGTCATGCAGCCTGAAAATGTGCTTTATGTAAACATTTACATTTTTACTTAACATGACTAAATAAAACATGAAAAGTTTTGAAAGAATATATGGATACATTTTACATCTGTCATATAAGTCGTATCAGGTAACAATGACAATTCTTAACACCTGCAAATTTTAACTTTCTACAGTCTATGCAAATATAATCTGCTAAATATATTAATTATTTAAAAAACAAATAAAAAAAAGTTCTAACAGAAAGCATTGTTCTAATGTAGACTGTGAATAAGATAAGGTCAGCAGACTTGGGTTCAGAGACGGGTCAGTGACTGAAGGTGTCTGCAGATGCTTGTTAATTTTCCTGAGTGCCGTCCTGCCACGCAGTGTCACGCCGCCGCCGTCGCCATTGCCCCGACCACAAGTCTCGCTCACTCCCTCTGGCTCCAGTCCTGTGCTCTCCTCCACTGGCCAGGGCCGGCGTCACCCGCTCGTCTCCAGCCTCCTTAAGTTTGCCATGTGCACTGACCCGCTCCTGACCCTCAGTCATGATACAAACTACTCAGAGGGAAGTAATCTCTAATTACCCACAATGCCCCTCTCCAATCAGGCCACTGCCTCTGAGGTTTGCCTAATCGATCTGAACACCCCAGAATGTGCAATGTTATTACAGGGGAGCTGAAAGGGGAACATGGAAACTTCTTATATTTTTATATCAGATATTAGGTACAACATCTAACATGTATTAATTGTTCAAATTAAAAACTCTTTTTATTATATTTGAAAATATATGGTGTTATCGCCATGTTGAAGATGATAGAAAGGGCGATAGTTTTGTCTGATGTGGCCATGTGTCATTGCTTTAATGTGGTCAATTTAAGGCTGATATTAGAAAGAGTGTGAGATTACATGTCATCATGACCACACAGGAAATCACACCGTTGTGTTAAAGACATTCTTCCAGCAGAGCTGACAGTTTGGTTTGAGGCAATGAAAATGACTTACAGTGAACACCTGGAGATACACTACTGGTCAAAAGCTTGGAATAATGAAGACTTTTTAATGTTTTTGAAAGAAGTCTCCTGTGCTCCCCAAGGCTGCATTAATTTGATGCAAAATACAGTACAAACAGTAATATTGTGAAATATTATTTCAATTCAAAATAACTGTTTTCTATTTGAATATGTTTTAAAATGTAAATTATTCCAGTAAGTCATTACTCCAGTCTTCAGTGTCACATGATCCTTCAGAAATCATTCTAATATGATGATTTGCTGCTCAAGAAACATTTCTGATTATTATCGATGTTGAAAACAGTTGTGCTGCTTTATTGTTTTGTTACATACCAATACAATATCTTATATTACAATCATTTAATAATCAGTATTTATAACAATCACTATATTGTGCTATATTACTCTACATGTAATATATGAGAATAAATTGGATCATTTAAGTCATGCACTCTTTTTGGGTCTATTAACTTATTCAAAAATGCATTTAAAATGGCATTCATAAAGACAGTGACCTGAATAAACCTCGTCTATGATTAATATGCTTTTGATTTGTGTGTGTGTGTTGCATTCAAATGTTAAGGTACATCCTGAGAAGAAAGGGTCTCATTAAAAGGTTAAAATTCTAAAACCTTATTAAGTAGTTTTGCATAATATTTTTATAACTTTTTTTTTTAAAGCTTATTTTGTTTGAAAATACTATTAATAATTTGAAAAACTTTTGTCTGTAAATTCAAAGTTTGACCATTTATAACATGGCATGATTAGTTCAGATTGGTTCAGATTAACTGGTAAAATATGTTTGAAATCTAATAAATAAATTTCAAATAAATAAACATCCGCGATGTAAAGGACTTATATTATTACTGTCATGGTTTAGTCCAGATGATGAAGATGCAAAAAGAGTTTAAATAACAAAAAGGGTTTATTAAATAAAACAAACTCAGGTAATCCACAGATAATTTGCAGGCAAACGGCAACGTAACAGCATGTAGGAACGACACACGACAATACCGGACAACTCAACTGAGAACAAAGAGGAGCTTAAATTCTCAGTGATGATGACTAAATAACGAACAGGTGTGATGATTGAATGAAAGTCCATGACAAGTAATGACTGGCGGGAAACTAGATAAAAGAAAACAGGTAACTGAAGATAAACAAACTAAAAGTCCATGAAAATGAAACGACTGTGACAGAACACCCCCTCCTGGGAAGATGCGGCCTCGTACTGTGGTGGATGGCTCGAGGGAAATTAGTGGAGGTTCAGGAGGTAGACGAGCGAGTGGTAAGGAGCTGGAAACCCATGGGGGGCTATAGGGGGTTGGAGTGCAGTAGAAAGCCCGGAAGTCCGTGACGAGGGTGGGGCGATGGCTGACAAAGGTGGAGCCGGTGGGACGAGGGAGCCCTGTGGAGCTGAAGGGATGACGGTCCCAGGTGGAGCCGGTGGGACGAGGGAGCCCGGTGGAGCCGAATGGATGGTGGTCCCAGGTGGAGCCGGTGGGACGAGGGAGCCTGGTGGAGCCGAAGGGATGACGGTCCCAGGTGGAGCCGGTGGGACGAGGGAGCCCGGTGGAGCCGAAGGGATGGTGGTCCCAGGTGGAGCCGGTGGGACGAGGGAGCCCGGTGGAGCTGAAGGGATGACGGTCCCAGGTGGAGCCGGTGGGACGAGGGAGCCCGGTGGAGCCGAAGGGATGGTGGTCCCAGGTGGAGCCGGTGGGACGAGGGAGCCCGGTGGAGCTGAAAGGATGACGGTCCCAGGTGGAGCCGAGCGGGCGAGGAGCCTGGGAGGTATTGCTCGACGGGCCTAGGTGGAACTAAGAGCTCTGAGGAATGAGGCGGAGCTTGGGACTCCTCACTCCAGGGCAGCGCTGGGAAGGCGGATCAGGGCTGATGGTGGAGCTGAGGGGCTGAAGGGAATCAGCAGTGGCGATGCTTACGGAATGGCTGGCTTCGGTGGAGGGTGCAGGAGAGGAAGACTGGGAAGCAGGAAGCAGGCTCCGTGATGGACAAGGATGGTGGCGACAAAGAACAGACTGTGATGGACAGGACTGGTGTCAATGACGAACTAGGGATGGACAGTACCAGCACTTCTCCTCCAGGGCGGATGTGGCTACTGGCTCCGGCTCAGGTTGATTTACTTGATTTACTCACGGCAAAGTTATTTTTCGTTCTTCGTTTAAAAGTAAAAAGAAGTTGATCATAGCAATGTAAATGATAGTTTGATTATAAAGTATATTTGAGACCATAGACTATATAGATCTGGATATTTGAGATTATAGTTTAAATTAATTTATGTTCTTTGCATGACACACTGACATTACAGTGGAAAATAGCTCTTTCAACATTATCCTGAACATTGTAGAAGCATTCTTTTCAAGTGTCATTGAATGGATTGATTTTTGTTTTTGTTTTTGTTTTGTTTGTTTTTTGTTTTTTTTTTGGGGGGGGGGGGGGGGCGCAACCTATGAAGTCAGGAGATGTCTCTGTATTTAAGTTTCATTTCAAGCTGTTCACACTTTGTAACTAAAATGTGATTAATACATGAAAATTCTTACATATAGCCCCTTAAATTAAAATTGGGCTGAAAATAGTTTTTATGAACCATATGAAACCTAACCATGAATACAAACTACATTTCCAGTTTCTCATGTGTTTTAAACTAGAATTTGTTATTTTTCTACATAATTCTATGTACTCTTTAAATGCTATGAACAAAAAAGCAATGTGAAAATGACAGTCTAGGTTTGATAAAACATACTTAACTATCTGATTAACTCAACATGAATTAAGGCGACACCTTACAGTCAAAACCAATGTTTTTTCATGCACTTTTTTTTCAGACAAGTGGAAATAAATCAACCAAAATGTACATTTAAGTGTTTATTTTATTACACTTTATCTATTTGCGTCTTTAGAATTCAAGTTCAATACACATTTTAAAGGGCGTTTTCTCAAAATAAGTTTTTTTCTCCACTTCAGTAGCACTTAAATACACCAAAATTTACATAATATTTCACTTTCTGCTCTGTGCCTGATTCAAAAATAAGACTTGGATACTTGTTACCAAGACAACAGAGTTTCATTTTACCCCATAGCCCACTTCCAACCTGTTACCAAATTACTAAGTGCCAGGGCACAGCTTCAAAGAGCAGACACTGATGCTGTTAATGTAATGAAACTGTACACTCATCTGTTTAAAACACGACCTGTCAGCTTGGAAATAAGATGGACCAATTACACTTTTATCCCTCCTGGCTAATATCAACATCTTGGCAGGTATAAAGTTTTCTACTTCGACATGAGTGTCTTCAACCAAAGCAACATTATTGAAGACCTTTCTATTTTTTTCAAAGCTTTGGTCGAATGCTTACTTGCATATTTGAAGATTTATTTTAATGCACAACTCCTAACATCAAAATATCGGAATTTTGTTGCATTGTAGTATTGTATTTTTCTTTTTAATTAGTATTACACTCTAAAAAAATCATGTGTGCTATAGACATTAATGTTTCCTCAAATTATGTTGCTTTAATTAATAGATCTTGTGATTTTAATCTGATAGACAAAATATCAGTGGGAAAATACTTGACATTAATGTCTTTTGACATTAGTTAAGTTCTGGGTTCAGTAGAACTTGTTTTGTGGCATAATGTCCATTTCCTCAGAAAATAATTGAATATCAACAAAATAATTTCTCTCAGATTTATAGTATTGCACTTAAACTTTTTCAGTCAGTTTTCCAGAAGGTTTTAAAAGCAGAAATATGAAGTCTTAAAGCACATACAGGAATTCCTACATAAAAATGTGTTAATTCAGCTTTGAAGCTGTCCAAATTGTCATTTTCGAGGTGCACTCTTAGAAAAAAAAAAACTTTTTGACTCAATTTTAAAGACCGCTTTATGCCAAAACAGTTCTATATAAGGAGAAATGTCTTAAATGATTGATTGCATAATATTTTCATGTTTAACGGATTGTGTAAAATGTATAAAAATCATAAAAGTTCTATGTTGTCTTCTAAGGGTGTGCGACTGCTCTTCTAGGTGGTTAAACATCTAGTTATTCATCACCGGCTTCACATGGTCATGACATGAGTAATAACTAAGGATATTTATAACTGCACAGAAGCTTATAATAAATAAGTGATTCAATCATGATAACATTTAACATTTAAAGGGATAGTTCACCCAAAAAATAATTACTCCCCCTCATGCTTTTCTATCCTCAGTGAAAAACAAAAGAAAATATTTAGGGGGGGGGGGGGGGGGGTTGGGGAAGGTTTTGTTTTATGTTTTGTTTTGCGTTTTGTTACATGTTTTGTTTTTCTTTGTTCTTGTTATGTGTTTTGTTTAATGTTTTGTTTTGCTTAGTATTATTATTTATTTATTTTTTGCATTGTTTTGGTTTGTCAATACAATTAATGAGCTGTTGCTGCAAGAGGGAGGGGAAGTTATTCTGATTCAAGATTACCAGGAACATGAATTAAAAAACAAACAAACGATGTCCGCAGATAAAGTTTTTATAATTAAAAAAAACTGCAATATTCCATAAAAAAATAAGAATTGTCCGTTTTGATTTCATGGTGACTTTAAGTAACTAGCTAACTGTTGCTCCGCCATGACAGAAGTCAACCTGAAAGAGAAAATCGTGGAAAATCATAGGAGAGCATTTACACAAATGTCCACAACAGTGCCCCTTGTGGCAATCATGAGAATGCAATGCTGATATTTCAGAGCGCTATCAGATTTCACGCTCACATACTGTACGGGCATTACATTTATTTTCAGTGGCGATCGACATTATGCCACAAATATCGATATAATTGGACTTGTGTCAAGCCAAGAACATTCCTTAAACTGTGAATGTGGTGATTGTTGGCTGAATGTGTTGAGCGTTGTTCAAGATTCACGGCTCTGTCTCCCATCTGGAGGTGGTGTAGCTCGTTGGCCGTGTTGAGCCAAACACACGCACGGTCTCCTGGGTATTTGCACGACGGCAACAGCTGGTTTGCAGGGACCCAGTTAGAGGAGTTTGGCTGGAGGGCCTAGTTACCGTTTGTAGTTGCTCTCCCTTTCTGTCTTCCTCCATTTATCCCTCTATCGCTCCCTTTCATTCCCTTTGTCACTTTTAAGTCCTATCTCACCAACTCCCTCTCACCTCGTGTTTTATCCTGCGGATAGGACCAGATTTCAGTTCTCACATGTTTTTAAGGGCAGGGCGCAGCTCCACCCAGTAATGCAACCCCGCTCTCATGAATACGGTTGGTCCGTATCCCCCGGTATCTGACACACTTTTCGGGCATCATCGGACGCTCTGGGAGCCCGTTCGCACCCATCACTGTCTGCCCTGTCAGCCCTGCTAATTTAATACTTCCTATTAAATGGATAGACCCTAGATCTACGAGAGGGATCTTGAATTACATTCAGGTAAAACGAGTAATCCGTCCTCCAGGTGGAGACGTTTTTTTTTTTTTTTTTCTCAGGCACATTTAGTGACTGTTCGAGTAAAATATACTCTGTGTTTTGGAAGTATGTTGGTCAGGGTATGACATGATGGTCCCATGAGCAGCACTAATGGTGTGATGTTGAGCTTGGGTGAATCTGATCAGAGTATCTGATTAACTTGACATGAATTAAGGCGACACCTTACAGTCAAAACCACTGTTTTTTCATGCACTTTTTTAAGATTAGTGGAAATAAAACCAAAATACACATTTAAGTGTTTATTTTATTACGTCTATAAAATTTCAAGTTCAATACACATCTTTAAAGGCCGTTTTCTCAAAATGAGTTTTTTTTCTCCACTTCAGTAGCACTTAAATACACCAAAATGTACAGGTTTTAGAGGGGTTTGTTTATGTACATCATTCACTTAATTTATATAACTTTTTATTCCTAAAAATACAGTTAAAATATATGGTGAAATGCATTTTTTCCCTGGCTGTTGACAATATTTTTTTTATATTATTTTGAAGTGATAGAGAGATAACTCTAATATATTGTCACGCATCTTAGAATCCAAAGAGACCTGAAACTAAATAATCCTTCAATAGGAAACTCGAATACTCGAAAGGTAGCAGGTAGCGTAAACACAACTAACACTGACAATGACCGAGTCAGACCGACATTGAACCGAACCAAACAGGAAGTTTTTATACACCAGGGAAATTATCTTAATAAATGACAACAGGTGAACAAAATGAGTAATCAAATGAACTGAGAAACTAGGTCAAGACAGACAAACTAAAGAAAATCCATTTTTTTGCTAGATTAGGGGGATGCTAACTGTTCCAAGACAAGTAAAAAATAAATTAAGGTTAATTTATATTGCTGTTCGGTTGCTAGGGTGTTGTTTGTGGTTACTAGGGTGTTGCTAGGTGGTTGAAAGGATGATTTGGGTGGTTACTAGGGTGTTGCTAGGTGGTTGTAAGGATGATTAGGGTGTTGCTAGGTGGTTGTAAGGATGATTTGGGTGGTTACTAGGGTGTTGCTAGGTGGTTGAAAGGATGATTTGGCTGTTACTAGGGTGTTGCTAGGTGGTTGTAAGGATGATTAGGGTGTTGCTAGGTGGTTGTAAGGATGATTTGGGTGGTTACTAGGGTGTTGCTAGGTGGTTGGGTTGTAAGGATGATTTGGGTGGTTACTAGGGTGTTGCTAGGTGGTTGTAAGGTCTTTAAGGTCACTAAATTCGAGGCTTTTGGTCATACCTAGGATATCTAGGTCCACCAAAGGAGGGAGAGCATTTTCACATTTAGCACCAAAACTCTGGAACAGTCTTCCGGATACTGTTCGTTGCTCAGACTCGCTCTCCCAGTTTAAAACTAGATTAAAGACGCATCTCTTTAGCCAGGCATTCATATAATACTTTTAATCCTACAGTTAAATCCGACCTCTAGTTCATAAACGCCAGAGGAGAACTGGCCCCCGACTGAGCCCGGGTTCTCCCAAGGTTTTTTTTTTTCTCCATTAGGTCACCTGATGGAGTTTTTCGGTTCCTTGCCACTGTTGCCTTTGGCTTGCTCAGTTGGGGATATTGAATTTAATTAATCAATCAACGATACTATTGATCAGCATTACCAAACGTAGACGTTCCACTAGAAACAAACATTGATGTATTGTTCTAATTTATTACTGTGAAGCTGCTTTGATACAACCTGTGTTGTGAAAAGCGCTATATAAATAAACTTGACTTGACTTGACTTGACTTGTAAGGATGATTAGGGTGTTGCTAGGTGGTTGTAAATATGATTTGGGTGGTTACTAGGGTGTTGCTAGGTGCTTGGGATGTAAGGATGATTTGGGTGGTTACTAGGGTGTTGCTAGGTGGTTGTAAGGATGATTTGGGTGGTTACTGTGGCTGAAAGGATTATTTGGGTGGTTACTAGGGTGTTGCTAGGTGGCTGAAAGGATGATTTGGGTGGATGATTTTGTTTACTGGTCCAAAGAGCCCACGTTTCTCCTCAACTCATGTTTGTAGTGCATGCCTTTTACATGCCTACATTTTAATATTTAGGGTTAAGTGTTAATGCAGCCTATCGGATATGTCCTACTTCCCACTTCTGAAGTCATAATAACGAATAGGAGAGAAAAAATAAGTATCATTGAGGATGGCAGATTAATTTCTTTGGGGAAATCTTATTAAAGCCAAAATATATAGAAGATAATTAGTATTTGCGTCCCATTCATTGGCAACCATATAAAGAAACTCAGGTTTCAAAATTATCTCTGTGTTATTCAGTTGTAAATATGGCAGTTTATGTCGGATTTATTAATATTTATGATAATTACGCATGTGAAGGCAGAATTAAACAATAGCAAACACCACCAATAAACCACCAACCTTTCAATCAATCAATCAACTGACTGAATTAATATATTAATCAGATCTTACGAGATACTGTTGCAAAGGGTTGCCAGCAGAAATGATTGTAAAGAGTCTGTGTGCGCTATTAATATCTTATTTCAGCTCAGATTATTTATTTAATGTACACTGTATACATTTAAAAGGCGTAGTGCGTGTAATGACCGTTTGTGTAACCGCAGGCCAACAATACTTTCTAAAGCAACAACCATTAAGTATTCATAGATACAATGGAGAGCAATATTACTCTCAAAGAATTTGCATAAAATATGAAAATAGATTAAACTGTATTTATTTTACATCATAAAGGATTAAGATTTCAAAGTACAGATTAATTATTTAAAAAGGTGCAATCTAAGCATTGTGAAATTGCATTTCTGCAACGATGAACTCTATGGAAACAGCCAAGTCTATCTCTATTCCTCTATTGAGATCTGAGACGCTGTTTCTCACAACACAATTAAGGAAAATTGGCCTAAACAAGCTGTCATTACATCTGTGCTTCTTCTCCATACGGTCCTGATCTAACAAGATTGTTACGTCCATTCAATAGGTTATTATAACATTTCTCTCTGGCTGCTTTTATTGGGAATGAGTATATAAACAAGACAAGCTCCATACAAAGCCATACAAAAGGCCTGCACCAAATCACACGCGTGAAGTCTTTAAACAGGACAAAAGGGGTAAACAGGAGTAAATGAATGGCCATTATGGCCTGTGCGTCCGTAGACAAATGTTACCTATCGTTAACACAAATGAGACACAAAGATGCCAACACCTTTCTGAGATCAGCGTTTCCGAATGTGATCCTACGGTCCCTAAAGGCACAAAAGGGTATGTGTGTGTGTGTGTGTGTGTGTGTGTGTGTGTGTGTGTGTGTGTGTGTGTGTGTGTGTGTGTGTGTGTGTGTGTGTGTGTGTGTGTGTGTGTTTGTGTGTGTTCCCCCCCCCCCACTATCCGAACCAGGTCAATCTCACCGAATCCATCAACAACATGCATCATATTTCAACCCAAAAACAAATGTTACATTTTTCAACAATTGATTCTATTTTTATGAAAATTATGATATGATATCTCCAGCTGTTCATTGTTTGTTTATGTTTGTTCACAGTGCATTAACTAATGTTAACAAATACAACTTTTGATTTTTAATGACATTAGTAAATGTTGAAATTAATATTAACTAAAATTAATAAATGCTGAAGAAGTATTGTTCATTATTAGTCCATGTTAACTAAGGTAGTTAACTAATGTTAACTAATGAACCTAATTGTAAAGTGTTATATTAAAGGTGACAGTAAAGACATTTATAATATTGCAAAATTTCTATTTCAAACAAAATTATGTTCTTTTAAACTTTGTATTTATCAAAAAATACTGATTTATTTTTTTAAATCACGGTTTACACAAAAATATTAAGCAGCAAAAAAAAAAATTTCAACATTGATAATAATAATAATAATAACCATTATTAATATTTGAGCACCAAATTAGCAAATGATTTCTGAAGGATCATGTGACACTGAAGACTGGCGTAATGATGCTGCAAATTCAGCTTTGATCACAGGAATAAATTACACTATATATTCACATAGAAAACAGCTGTTTTAAATTGTAATAATATTTCACAATATTGAAGATTTGATCAAATAAAAGCAACCTTGGTGGTCCTGGCAAACCCTGCGTTGTGAGGACCAAATGTCCCCACAAAGATAGTAATACAGTCATTTTTGACCTTGTGGGGACATTTTTGGACTCCATGAGGAAACCAGCTTATAAATCTTACTAAATTATGTTTTTTGAAAATGTATAAATGCAGTTTTCCTGTGATGGGCAGGTTTAGGGGACAGAATGTACAGTACCATCTACGGAAAGTCCCCATAAAACATAAGAGACTTATTTAAAAAACATTTAAAATGACGTATGATATTAATTTATAATGATTTTTATTTTTTGTAATGGGGCTAAAATGAGAGCTGGAGATGTCCTCGTGAGATTCACCCATGCTTTTTTCAGGGTGGGATGGGTGTTGATCGTCACCTCTCTTTCATATAAGCCCCTTGTTAGCAGCGAGTCGATCCTTGAGCTCTGAGCTCTCGGTCTCCCATGGGCCTCACCACACCTCCCTATACTGCGTGTGTGTGTGTGTGTGTGTGTATGTGTGTGTGTGTGTGTGTGTGTGTGTGTGTGTGTGTGTGTGTGTGTGTGTGTGTGTGTGTGTGTGTGTGTGTGTGTGTGTGTGTGTGTGTGTGTGTGTGTGTGCGCAGCGCTTTGATCCTGGTTCAGGTGACTATCTCCGCCAGCGAGGTAGAGGTAGCCCTCAGCCCACGAGGATCCCAGGGGAGGTGTCTGGTTGACCAGAAAGCTCAACTTTAGGTATCTGATACCTAAAAGATGGTCTTTCAAGAGAAGAGCAGAACTGGCATTATATTCAATCATCCTGTCAGTCCCTGCCCCGTTCCCTCCCCTGTCCTCCACAATCCTGCTAAATCATGGAGCATCAGGACAGAGATGAGGGACAGACTCAAAACAGCCCGTAGATGAAGATTAACACATCCATTATATAGTGCCTCCAAAATTTGTCTAGGCACTATATATATATATATATATATTTATAAAATAGTAAGAAACAAAATCATGAGTTGTTGTTAAAAGAGATTTTGGTAACACTTTACAATAAGGTTCATTAGTTAACATTAGTTAATGTATTAACTAACGTGAACTAACTATGAGCAATACATTTGTTACTGTATTTATTAATCTTTGTTAATGTTAGTTCACAGTGCATTAACTAATGTTGACAAGATTTTAATAAAGTATTAGTAAATGTTGAAATTAACATTAACACAGACTAATAAATGCTGTATAAGTGCAGTTCATTATTAGTTAATTTTAACTAATATTAACTAATGAACCTTATTGTAAAGTGTTTAAAAACATATTTTTAAAAATCATCTTGCTTTTCCAAAGACTGTGAGCCTTATATTTAAGGAGATAGTAACACCTAAACACTTTACAATAAAACTTCATTTGTAACATACCAATGAACAAAATATGATAAATAATAATTTATATAATAATGTACTATATATAGTTAGTAAAAATCCAGCTGTTCATTGTTTGTTCATGTTAGTTCACAGTGCATTAACTAATGTTACCAAATACAACTTTTCAGTGTTAAAATGTTTTGAAATTAACATCGACTAAGATTAATAAAGTATGATTAATGCTGTAGAATTATTGTTCATGTTAACTAGCTGAATGAAACTGTATTGTTAAGTGTTAAGGAAACAATGACGGGCCCAAAATATATCATGTCACGTCAGAAAAATGTTTGTCACAGACTGTTTATGTTGAATTATTGATGCGTTTCTTCTCTTGAAAGAGTTTCTGCTTGCATGCAGATGGTGTGGTGAATAATTGATGGAGGATATACAGGTAAAAGAGACCAACAGAACGATATGCACCCCAGGGCACGCTTCAATATCCAACGAGCGCCAAAATACTGCTGTCCTTTCCACCGCATTAACCAGCGTCCGGATTCAGTCGATCACTTTTAACCCTGCATCTAAAACCATTTAGGAAAGCTTTATTACCAAAGTTCCCATTTATCTGCACTGGTTTTGTTTTTGTCTGACCTGCACTGAACATTGCAGGAACAGATAGATGTTGGAGATTAGCTTATTTTTTCATAGGAACGACAAATGTTTTCCTTCTACGAGACGATCGGACAGATAAACGAGAGAAAAACACACGATGCTCCAGGACTAAAGTCAGAAAGCAGCCGTTGTGCCGCTCCAAATCCAGAGGGAGTTGTTTTTCTTTCCCGTTGTCACATTATCAGGCCATGTGATCGGGTAAATGAGACAGGTAACAATTTTTCATGGCTGTTGCCCCCGAGGAGAAGGACAGACAGAGAGCGAGTCGGCTCTGACGTGCGTCTTCCCGCAAGACAGATGAGCTTTTGATCGTGAAAGTCCGAATTAAGAGCCTTTTTATAATCCCACACTCCTCTGAAGTCGTGCTTTTTCTTTTTTTAAAGTGTTTACTAAGCGGCTGTCGTAGATTTCAGCTTATGTCACTTTAGTTTGCCAGCCTGTTCGCTTGTTTCCCACTTCGGCTTTGTTTTGCTGAATTGGATTTAGCGTGACACATGTACGTTCATTGACTCGCGCTTGTAAGTACGGCCCTCCCTCCAGTCCCTAAAATCTCCTAAATATCCCACGCTTTTGGCAGGTACAGCAATTCAAATTTCAACCGGCGTGTCTACATGGCCTTATCTCAATTGGACAGAATTCAAAATTCCTTGTTGGTGTCAACTTTTCAGAAAGGAGCTTGTCAGAAAGCAGTGCTTCCTTGGTCGTGGTGGGATTAATGCGCCGCACATAAAACTAATTTGATTGCACAGTCTAACCTCTCCTTAAAAGTCACGGCAGCCAGGCGAGAGCGAATATTAATAAATTCATCCGCGAGTACTTAGCAGAATATACGCAAAAAAAGTTTGCTGCCATTATCGCAGCCTGGCTACTGAAGTGGCGCCGCAAATTAATCAAACTCCGTTTCTCCTGTCCGAATGACAAAAAAGCACTGCCGTCAAGTTTGGCTTAAGCGATGTGCAATTACAAGCCGTGTGATTGCAGGTGTTTGGTAGCTGTGACAGTCTTAGCCCAGCACTTCTTGAAACCGGCTGCTTAAAACGGGAAAAATAAGGGAAAATGGATTGCCTAAATGTGTCACATTTGATCTGTTGGTATACTTTCTTAGTTCACCAACATGCATTATTCTAACAAGACATCTACTAAAACATGTGCGTAGGTTCGTTAAACAAACAGTGGTGTAATAGAGTGCAACAGTTGGGTATCTAAAGTAAAAAGCCCATTTCTTGATAGAAGTCAGTCGAGATTACTGAGAGTAAAGACTATAGAGTTACACAAGATGCATCACTCTTATTGTTTTGAATGGGGACAAGTGCAACGCTCAGTATGGCTCAATATAAGTCCCGCCTTCTAAATAAGAGCCAATCGGCGATTGGTAAAAATTATGACTTTACCAATCGCCGATTGGCTCTTATTTAGAAGTCTTCCACTGCGCATTAGCTTGATCCAGCCTGAATATTTTCGTTTTCTGTCATGATTCGAGCGTTTAGAAACTAAATGTATGAGACAGTTGTTGTCAGATTTCATTGGTGAATTCAGATATAAAACTTATTCGTAAGCTTGGCGAACAGTTTTGGAAAATTTGATGTTTCCCCATTCAAAAAGATAGGAGCTGCATTTGCATGACCGAGAGGCGTTTCAAAGATGGCCGCCGAGGGAAATTACTTAAAGGGACTTTGGAGTAAGCCAATGGAATTAATTTCACATTATTTTTAAACGAATCACAGGCGAGTCGCAATTTTAAGTGGCAAAATCGTCTCAAAACCCAGCCTGATCTTACAGCAATTCGTACGAATTCTACGAGGTGGCTAATTCATACGAATTCATATGACCTCACTCGTACGAATTAGTACGATTTTTGCTAAATCGTACATATTTTACGAATTGCCCGATTCGTATGAATTCATACGAATGACCTACCCCTGACCCCGCCCCTAAACCTATTTGTGGGTTTAGACAAATCGTACAAATTCGTACGAGTGAGGTTGTACGAATCCATACGAATTAGCCACCTTTTTATCACTCGTACGAATTGGTCGTGAGATAGCGTTGCAAAACCCCAATGACTGTTTGCAAATAAGGTTGTAGGTGCAGGTTTGTGGTTAAGAAGCTGTAAAGGGATTTACTATTATTTCAACAAATTGCCGGTGAGTCACAATTTTAAGTGACAAAACTGATTTGAAACCTAAATATAAGTTCATGAATCCCACCCGGAGTGGGTCGAGTAGGACTGGTTACATTTGCAGTAGAAAGGTGAAAAAAAACAATTTCCGTGCTACCTGACTAGAGAAAACAGAGGAAAAAAAGGCAGTTGTCTTCCCTTTCCTAAATTTTAGGAAAACTTTCAACACCCATAATGCACTGGGCACCAGTCTGCTATGAATACGCTTACCAGACCCAGACAGCAATATAGTGTCGGCCCAGATCCGGGCCACATCTGATACACGTTGAATACACATGTACCAGATGTGGCCCGGATCTGGGCCGACACTATGTTGCTGTCTGGGGAGTCAAAAACCACCTTGCTTTAGTAAGAAATACTTTTTTAGCAAACTTTTAGTCATGATGGTGTCGACTGATATTGTAGGCAGCGACTAAAGGCCGCAAAGAATTGTAAATACGGAGAGAACACCGCGACAGGAAATCCCGGTGTTTGCAGTCAACACTTCAAATGACCATGAACACAGTGTTTTAGGCCAAACAGAGGGGAATAACTGAGAGAAATTGCCATTATGTCAGTTCTGACTGAACAGGTAAGAAAGCTGTTGCCATAGTGTTCTGGTTTTTTAACCATAAAGCTGTTTAAAGAGTAGAAAAAGTGCGATTCAATTATCAGTGATAAACCCCCACGGGATACAAAACATGTGGAAGAATAATCTGTAGTTTTCACAAAAGCCCTGGAGCTGTTAATAGATTTTTTGCTGATAAATGAACATGAATTTCTCGTTCCCGGTAACACAGAGAATGAGTCAGCATTGTTCATTTACATATACTACTGACATTGTAATAATACAACGCAGGTTGAAAATTGGCGAAAGTTACACTTACACGACAAGAGCTAATTGAAACCCCATCGCAAATATGGATGTAGGTGAAGGGTTCTGGTTGGTAAGCCAAAAGCTGATTCGTTTCACAATATTTACACATGGGCTGCGTCCAAAATCACACACTCTCTTGAGTAGATGCTTATTTTGAGTAAGTACTGTAAATCACAACTGCTAAAACAGTATGTTCTATATAGTTATGTGTGTTTAGTATGAATGTAATCTGGCTGTACTACATTCACCATGTTGTCATTATCATGTGACCTACCAGTGTCAGTTGCGTCGCTTCACTGTCATTCATAAATCCTCTCCCGTGGCCTCATGGGATAGTAAAGTGTCCATCGTATACACACTTCAGAATCTCACTGCTAGTAGTAGATAATCCGGGGACTTTTTGCCTACTCTTTAATGAGTCAGTTCAATAAATATGATTCAGACATACTTCTTTTATCACACAGTTTTTCGCCTACTATATAGTAGGGAAGTGTGTGATTTCGGATGCAGTGAAAGCGTGACAAGCTTTGCTCCAGGGAACCACATTTCAAACACTAATCAAACACACCTGAACAAGCTAATCAACCTCTGCGAGATCACTTGAAAAACACACACAGGTGTGTTTGACATTCCTGCCCTTCACTATGAAACAGCTCAGATATTTATATTTCTGATTTATATTTAGCAGTTTAGCAATGCAGTTATTATTAGTAGTTATTGCTGTTATTATTGTTGTTGCCAATTACTATTTTTAGAGAATATTATTTTATTATATACAACAACAATAATTAATGCAACTTTGATTATAAAAATGATTGTAATGACAACAAAAGTAATAATACTAATAAATATGATACTAATAATATGCTTAATTAGTAATTGTATATTATTTGATACAGAACTGCAGTTTCTTTTATCATTGCCAGTGTTTTGTAGGATGTCTAGTTCAATCGCTCATTAAAGAAATCCCTATAGAAAAGTGAACGGGAAATGTACAGAACTTGTTTTTGAGTCGGATCAGAGGGACAAGGAAAAGGTTTCCCTAAGATCCAGCGGGAGAAGATGGAAATCATGATCAAAAAAGTCAAATGCTGTGACTATATTCATCTGAGCAGTGGAAAAGTTCAAAATCACGTCTAATTTGAGAGTATCCGCGTTGATCTGGTCGTGTCCTGAAACCATTTCGAGTTCTGTTTAAGTGAAATAATAAAAGCTATAAGAACTGATCGAGGTGTAATTAAGTAATTAAGTCCCAGTGAAATCAAAATTTAAGTTGTTTGGCTTTTAGTATGAATATGTTAGCCTTACTGTTATCCTCCAAAACAATGACACAATTCACATTTAGAAGATACAAGCATTCAAAACTTACAGTCTCTCATTCCTCCAATATTGATTAGTGATTTTGATGACATCACTGCACATCAGATCTTCTGTCCAATCAAATGCTCTCTAGAATCTGAAGCTCCGCCCCCTACATTAAAAATTGAATCCTGTTTCAGTGGAAATTACATCAACGCATTAAATAGCGCTGCGCGTTTCACGGCACTTCATGAAGGTTGTAGCTTTAAGTCATCAGACGTAAAGCAGATTTGTAATGAAAGTAGCTAATTTAGACCTCATGGGAAAGCGACCGGCCAAGTAGACCAACACTTCCACGATAAACATGCTATTAATTCAGGAGAAGATGAAAAAACAAGGCTTGCACTGAATTAAACGGCTGAACGAGCTCAGAAAGAAAAGAAAACCTTGATCAGATGAGATTTTCGAGGTAAGCGGCGCTAGCAGACGAGCGAAGTGGAAAACTGTGGAGGAACAATCGACAAACCTTGGCAAAACTATTTTCATTAGCGAATGTTTGGATGGTATTTAAATCGATGGTATAGGTGCAACTGAAGAAGCTGTTAACCTTGGGCGCCTGGTACGGCGGTCTCTGCCACAGCAGACAGTAATCAGATGTACGCTACGGGCTAGAGGTCGACGCGTGGGCATGCAGAGAGGGATGTTTAACTTGGGGTTGTGCTTACAAGAGTTCAGATTACTCAAGGTGGTGTAATTGCCAACAAGAGTAGTAATTCCATGTGGGGTTTGTTGCCAAGGGCCTTGTCTGGCCTGCTCAGGTGGAGTTTGTCCTCTCTTTACATGGTTAATTAAGGGTCTACATGTTAGTCTGATCTGTATGTCTTGGCTTTCTCTTGTTCCGAGCGAATCAAACATTTACTGTAGGAACAGAGGTCAAGGTTTGCGATCATCATAATACCATAATCACCAAAGTGTGTGACTACCAAACTGTATAAAAATGCATCTGATCAGTTTGGTCTTACCAGGTGTGAAGACAAATATGATGTTAATGTTATCAAAGCAGCGGCGCATGCATTGTTTAGCCCGGTGCAGATAAGAAAATTGGTGTGACCCACTAAACAAATGATTTCACATGAAGAACTTCCATCCCTGCACCCAGAGGCCTATCTGGTTTCGCTCTGGGTCAAAGTGCCATGAGAATTAACAATCAAGTTCAGGGGAACTTGCTGCCCAAGGGTTTAAGGTAAAGATCTGTGATCACGTTTCACTCTGAATGACTAGGAAGCTTGTCACTCACTGGGAGACATGATCTGTGCGCTTCCCGAATCATCTCAAATACACCATTTTAGGCACTAATACGCGATATATGATTTTCGCCCAACTTTTCCCCGCATATCGTCACTTGAAATGGAGGCCAATTCGCCTAAACAGGAGTCAGGTAGATCTAGAGGGCAGGTCGCTAGCAGTCTGGGTGCTAATAATAATAATTCAACAACAGACCTTTGACTAATATCTGCTTCAGAGACGTGCTGCATAATCCCTGGCTAGCCTTTGATAAAGACTGTTTTGATTATGCCATGTGTCAACTCTCCAGAGCACTGAATTATTAGTGGGGAAGATTAGAGCCTATTAATATTGTACTTTCATTGTCAAAGGCGTTCAGGATGTGCGTGGTTTGTGAACTTAAGGGCCCGAGAAGGGTCCTTGTATAACAGCGTCTGGACACTGACTGAACGTCGCTGCATCGCTGTTTATTCAGAGGCCGTGCTGTTTGAGAATCAATTTGTCACATTGCTTTTTTTCTTTCCTTTTAGCGCACAATTAAATACAAAAGAATTAAAATAGCCCAACACCTGAGATTCAGTACCAGCTGATTTTATATTTGAGAAAAGCTGTAATAAAAATCAAGACATTTTGGCAAGTCTTTAGTTTAGGGTCAAATTCTCACTATTAACTAGCTGCTTATTAGCATGCATATTACTAGGATATTGGCTGTTTATTAGTACTTATAAAGCACATATTATAGCCTTATTCTGCATCACCATATTCTACATTCCTTAATCCACCCAATACCTAAACTTAACAACTACCTTACTATCTAAGGACTTTATTGAGAATTAGTGAGAATTAGACCGGAATTTCCTTATATAAAAATGTACCTGGATATTTATTTACTTGTTTGTTAGTTCTTCGCATGCAAAACCACCACAGTGCTCTAGATGGTTGCTGTGCAGTTGCTAAGGTGTTCTTGTGGTTGCTAGGGCATTGTTATAGTTTTTCAGACAACTGTGAGGGTCTTTTAAGTGTGTCCTGGTTGGTTTCTAGTGCATTGCTAGGCTTTGTAAGAGTGTTCTGTGTGATTGCTAGAGAGTGGTTGCTTACAGGCCAATTCAAAAGAGCCCACCTCAAGTCTTTATGATATTCTGATCCCTAAATATGTGTTGGACCCCTTTGTAATTTAAGCCTATAGTCTATTTTTCAACTGTTTTTCCTCTGCTAGGTGCAAATTGTACTTCTGGTCACACCTCGACTAATCTGCATGATTTTATATCATCCGTAGACGTGGCACAAACAGTGCAGGTTATATGTCCGAGTTTTGGATGAAAACTATATTGATTATGATCAACAGTGATAGTGCATGTATGCGCAGTACTCTTGTCAGGTCTGGAGGTAGTGTGTGTTTATGGAGGGAAATTGCTGATTTTGTTTCTTGGCTCCCCCTAGTGATGAAACTAGGATATAACAACAAAAAATAAATCCAAAAAAGATACTCAAAACACAAGCAAAATCCTTTTCCATGGTTCATGAAAGGCACATGCTCCTTAAGTTTACATGCTGCAAGTTATTGACATTGCTATTGTCACGCATACAAGTTCTCAGGCTCTCCTGAACTTAACCAGGCAGCTTTTAAACTGGGAGAGAGGTGAGTGATTGCACCCAAAGGGAAACGTGATTGTAAAGGGGTGTCATTGAGACTCTAGAAAGGCTGTTGTAATGTCAGCTAGGTGGTGCTCCACCACAGCACCTGGGTACAAAGCCCAGTCCAGCTCCGCTCGCACACAGACACACTCATCAGGCTTTGGGAAACCGACAGCTTAGCATGAAAGCAAAGGTGAAACAGAATCTGAAAATTGCAGTGCAGCGAGAGAGAAGGCAGCTATCAGTGGGTTTGGGCTGAAACCCCATAGCCGGGATAGAGTTTCCGCCATGTTTTCATACCCAGGTCAGCTGACCGGCGCCCCAGAGCACCATTGGACGGCCAGCTCGCAAACCCCGTAATGATGTAACCAGAGTGTGTGGGAACCAGAGCTCGGTGGCACAGTGTGTGATAAATGCAGCTTTCCCACTCCCCTGCCCGAGAATGGACTAGAATTAACCTAACCGTCTCAGCCCTGCCACGAGTTATCACGAAATCCAACCTGCGTGTGTGGGGCTGGGGCTGTAGTTTCACTGTTTATCCCCCCCTGCCTTCAACGCTGGCGGATCTCGCCTTATTTAACCACAACACCTTCATGAAGGCAACCAATCTTGTAATGATTTTAATGTTGCACAGGCCAATTTAACATTTTTATAATTCCATTACCTGATGAATTTCAAACTGCGAAACTTTTGCAAATGGCGTAATCGGCGAGTTTTTGTTCATATCGCCACACAAAAACTTCCAATCAAAACAGCCTCGTCTCAATGTCAACCCTCCCACGGCGGAATACTTTCCCATACCTCAAGTGCTCCAGCTATATCCCGTTGCTAATTGCAACAAGGTTTCCTGCCTCTTATGAATCAAGGTTTTAGCATAAAAGGTAATGAAGAAGAACATAACCAGGATGCTAAGGCTTGGCGAGAAAATGGCTCCTTAATTACCCGGTAGCCTTGAGTACCGTAGCTCCTCAACTCCTCAATGCATGCAATTACGCCAGCCGATTAGCAAGGGCTTGTGGCTAGAACATTGTGTCTCTTTGCGAACATCCAGATGTTAGTGGACAATTCATTTCCACTGCATTATTACAACTTTTAATTGCTTTTCTGTTTTTGAAGTCTTTGTCAATACCGCGCAACTCTAAAAAGCGACGTCTTACAAAAGCAGAGTTGGCTTTTGTGTGAAGTAAGCCTTCGGTGTGATTGCTAACTTCTGTTCAAGACAGTCATGACAGATTAGCGAGTGCTTGACGTCTGAAACGGTTAACAACTCCTCCTCTTCTCCGCTCATCCATGCCATCCTTCCCGGCGCTCCCGGAGAGGACCCCACAGTCTTGGCCAATCCTGACCTTAATTAATACAAGCCTGGCTGGAAATGGGAACAGGGCCGTCTCTCAGGACCGGCCTCCCTCTGAGCCTCTCTCTGGGGTAATGAGAGAGATCGGAGCGTCGGGAGCTGCCAGCTGAGGGGAAGGGGTCACTGGGAATGGATTTGCGGGGCTCTCAATGAGGAGCTCCTCCATGCTGGGAGAATCTGGCCGGCTTACGGACACCTGGTCATTAACATTGCTAATTAGCTGCCATTAATCAGGGCTGGGTTTTTTTTACAGTCCCTCTGTGTGTGTCTGTGTGTGTTGTGTGTGTGTGATGCTCATGAATAAGAAGATTGTTCCTTCTTACCTCCAGAAGAGGTGGGATAAAAGTGGTTCCCATCAGCTCAAGATGAGCCGGATTAGACGGAAGGTTAAACAACAGGCTGTGTGGTGAGTGCGAGAGGGATAGGGAAGGATGGGCTTCCAGCCTCTGGCAAAGGTAAAATTAATTACCAGTAATTAATGAGACAGCACTCTCAGAAGCTCTCATGTACAACCCGCCATTTGGAAGAACAAATCATAAAGCTCCAGTTCTTGTTCAGCTCAAAGCGTGATGATAATTCCCATAATAATGAACGGAGTATTAAGAGGAAATCACAATCTTGGCGCCAAATCTTCAGATGGGAATCAAAAAGATGCACCAGTAGGGAAGCTTGAAGTATAAAAGTATAAACTTTTTGGACTTTAGTTTCTATTACCTTCAAGTTGTCAGAATTCAACATTACTCTGTACACTGTGCATTTTAATATCCAATACACTGGCACAACTGTCTGTCTGAACTAAACAGGTGGTAGAAGATTTGCCTGTGTTTTTTGGAACCAGTTTATAGGATGTCATCTTATTTGTGTAAAAATGACCTTTTCAGTCATAAGCAATGATCTCATGCCCCTGAATCTAAGAATTATATATATATTTTCTATGTAACATTTAAAAACGTATCGCAAAGGCATTGCTAGGAGGTTATGGGTGGTTTGCTGGGTGAAACCCACCCCCAAGTCTCTAGATATGGATCCGGTCCATGTTTTTAGTAACACCACCTCTCTTTAACAAGACAAAGAAGATTTGAGGTTTCATTCATGTCTGCAGAGCAGTTGGTGCAAAGTTACCTGCCGAAGTTTAATATGTAGAGGTGGGGTTTGTTCAAATCCCTAACCCTGAACATGAACAATAGTAAAAGGGATGCTTGTCTTACCATTATTGTTTGTGTATACAGTATATCCTAATCATTGTCCTTTAAAATATATCATAACAATATATGATAATTAGGGCTGTCATTAATAAAATATGAATCAATATATTAATAATTATTATATGAATAGTATTAATACAAATTTAGTAATTTCTGTGATTAATATTTCCTGTTTAACGCATTAACGCAGCATCCATTGACTAGCGTTACAGAATATGATCCATGCTATCATGATTCCTCTCACCAGAACCGACTTGAGTTCCCTTTTGAGTCTTATTGCGCTTGAATGGACAAAAACACATGCAAATGTCAAAATTTTGTTTTTGTTTTAAACATTTTTCAATTTCTGTACCTGAAAACTACTGTTAGACCTACCTGAAAATCTTAACGCACTGTTTATTTCATTAGTATAGTTGTTCAATTGTATTTATTTGTGCTATTGCTTGTAATTTGCTTATTTACTTTTACTGTTTACTTGTCTTTAAACATGTTTGAACTTTATTTTAGTTAGACTAGTAGTGTTTTGTTGTGGTATAAAAATGGGAATCAAGAATTTTGAACTGGTGTGTAAAAAGTTGGCATCATGACCTTATTAAAATGCAAGGTTACATGGGTCAAAAACAATGAAAACAATAACTCTGTGACTCAGATTTGATTATAAAGGGTTTATGTGAATATTGTTTTAAGTTCACTGAAAGTTGTGATATTTTTAAAGCCTATTAAAAGTTTATATACTTTAATAGTTTGTCTTAATGTTGAATAATGTTGGGGGGGGGTGGGTCAGTTTAATAGAGACATCAGTTGCAATAGTAAAAACACTGATAATTAAACAAAAAATACTGTCTTTATGTTGTTTCTAATTGAATATGGAGATTCAATGTGAAATTATGTACGGTATTACAACATAAAAAATATATTACAAATTTAATGTTAGAATAACGATTATTTACAGAAAAATGTGTGATTAATGAGTTATTTTTCAATCGATTGACAGCTCTGGTTATAATATTTCTGTACCTTTGCTTTGAGTGTGTAAAATCGAGAATAAAACTTGTATCAGCTGAATATAAGCCTTTGTTTATTTCCAACAATTTCTCTCCTCTTGCACAAAATGAAGTCTTGTTCATATGATTTCTAAGATTTTCCCTGGGAAAGCAGAGCAGTCTTGGGCATATTACCAAATGACCGCGCGAGAGAGAGGCAGAAAAGAAGTGGCGTTCTGGCACGGCATCATGCAAATAGAGCACATTCTTCCGTTTTTCTCATGACAGATTGCCTCTGAAATTAGTGAAGCGAGCTGGTAAAATGCTAATGAGAGATGCATCAATGAGCTGTGTCATCCCTGGGGGCTTTTGGAAGGGGCAATGGGACCCTGAGCGGGGTGCAAGAATTTAGTTTAGCGCTGGGGACCTTAAATCCGTTGGCCCTTCGCATCTGCATTCCTTCAGTTTTGGGAGGGACAGCGCTTAATCCAAAAGGCATTCAAGACGATGGCAAGTTACCCATAGCTTTTGGGAATCAGCAGAGGAATTGTGGGATAAATAAACTGGACTGAGGTATTCGGTATTCACGTACGCCTCCAAAAAACACCAAATTTGAGACTGTGCAACAATTATTGCTACCTAAAATTCACTGCACTTTCCATTTACTGACTGAAAAACCTAAGTTCATCGTTCCTAAACTACTTCCAAACCAATATATCAAAATTAAACAGTGGTAGGAAGATAAAGTCACTAAATTCAATTGCACAAGTACCATAACACTCTCACACCAGATCAAGCAGACAGTCAAGGTTGCTGTGTTAGTCTAGTCAGGAAGCCACAGAGACCGTGTTTGCAATTTTCTAAGAAATCAACCTATTATATTGGTCTCATATTAAGCTGGGATAGGAAAAATATTTTAACATCCAAAATATTACACACATCACCTTTAAAAAATTGCTCAAAAATGGCTTTATGTGACAAGCAGCCCTCATCCTAGACATTTCTCTGCAAGAATATGTCTTTCAGAGCCCGCGAGAGACCTCGTTGGGGAGATAAAGCGTTCACGCAGACGGTGAGCGACAGACACACCCCCCCCCCCCTTCGTTTAGTCATCAGTTTATCAGCCGAGGCCTTGGAGGGAAGAGCGCTATTGTGCCCGACAGAACTAGCAGGCGACGGCCTACGTGCCAGACTTGAGCTGTTGACCATGCAATGTGGAACTCATAGAATTCAAGCCCAAACGTCCTTGGATTTGATGGGAAAAAGACATGTACATACATAGTCAAGCACTGGCCGCTTTCAGACGACACGCACAGTCATTCGCAGAACGGGAACAATGGGCTGCCTGATGCAGTCCGTCTAGCTTCATGCGTCTCATTAACGCAGTTGCCCATGTTTACAGTGGACGTGGGCATTGGAGAACTGGGGGGGGGGGGGGGGGGGGTGCATCTCAGCAATTACAGTGTGAATTGCACGAGAGGATTATAAGAAGTGCTTAAGGAGAGCCGGGACACCTTGTCTTGAGTACCAAAAACAGCTGCTTAGGGCCCAGTGCACCTGCTTGTTACCGGACCGTTTTCACCTCGCATCTAAAACAAGGAGGTTTTCTCTGTTTTTTTTATTTTTTTTCCATAGCGAGTCTTTCAAGGCTCTCAGATGAGAGAGAAAGGGGGTGAGAGACGAGAAAATAAGACATCAAAGAGGCTGAATGTTGGAAAAGAGGGGGTTGGAGAGGAGGTCTGGAGTGCAGACTTAAGAAATAAGAGCTTTCCTCTAGAAACTGCTGGAGGTTTGAGATTTGGTGGAGGGTGTTAGCAGGAGAGGAGAGTGCATTAATATTTGGGGGTAGTGAGGGAAATAGCCAGAGCTGTTACAATGTAAATGAGAGGCTGGAATGAATGGAGAGACCCCCCCACCCCTCCACCCAGAGCTTTCCTTCTCTCAAGTCCTGTGGATCAACATACGCCGGGATGATCGTGCGGTGCATAGCAATGAGGGAGTTGTGGTTCAGGGAAACGGGACACATCACTTCTGACTACTTCCACTTGTTCTGTTTATTTAAACAGGTGAAGGGTGTCAAATGTAAGAATTCACTACTTGGTTACTTAGTACTTAGTTTTTCAAACTTTTAATTTTTTTTTAGTAAAGTTGCAGTATCCTTAAGATTTGGCCTTCTACAGGCTGAGGCGTAAAACTGCAAGCTACTCTTGGAGGAACATTGTTTTGGTAACTACGTGAGTTGGGCTTCGACTCAACTCTTCAACATCCTTAAAACTCATCTTTGATCCCCAAAATGACATATTTAAATGTTTTTGTTCCTTGAAAAAAAGATTATGCATGCCTTAAAATAGCTTGAATGTAACTCGACACCCTTGCCTCATTTAGTATGCGCGGTTCTATGAATATGCAAATGAGCCCCACCTCCACTCACTCACTCAGCTCAGAGATCCACTGGTTGACGATCACGTTGATCTGATTGGTTACAAGGTAGTTTGTGACGTCAGAAACACCAGCGATTTCAACCCGTGTTTTTGAGACTGTCTTTGGTTCACTGCAGTTTTAAGGAGAAAATACTCAGCAATGCTGTCGACTTATGAATTTACACATGGTTTGTCTTAAAGCACATTAAAAACACCACATAGACACATAAACAACATTAAAAGCTTGATTTTCACCACAGGGGGACTTTAAAAGAAAAGACCATGTAAAACAAAATAAAAAGTTTTCCAACCCCTGTATAAACACTTCTGTTCTGTCACAAACTTAATGTTGTTGACATTAGAAAAATTGCTTAAAATGTCGCTCCACTTTGAGCTGTGGTGGGCAATGCAGGGTCGAATCCAGGTTGCAACATTACACACTCCCATTCCCAAATGTTCCAAGTGAACAAAAATGCTGTGGTTGCACTGAAACAAGAAAACAAGCTTTCAGTCTAAAGTTGTTTGTGATAATATATACTTATCTTGACAGGGAAAAACAAGGAACTGCTTCAAATTCTCTGTTACCTGCGGCTCGCGGGATTCTTGCCAGTTTCCCCAGGATTACCGCGAGGAGGAGATTTCAAGCAAACGGGGGAGGGGCACGGCCATATTATGCGTCCGGGAACACAATGCACACACTTCCACATTATGATGTCACCGTCCCGTAGGGGTTTCCTAACAAGGCCGACGACTCGTTTAAAAGTTTGTCGACAAATTGCGCTGCATTGAAAGTAATAGTGTCCACTGGGGTAGATGGTCGGCAAAGGACTGCAGGTGTTTAGATCAGCTTAAAAAATAATAATAAACCCTTCCCCGCTGGGCTTTCTTTCACGAGTCCCCCGGCTTTTATTCCCAGCTGTTAAAGTGAACTCAGACAGGAAATTCCTCACGTGATTGGCCTTTATGAGTGGCAGGGAGGCTTAACCCAAGTCTCAAAGGGGTCATTTGTAGATGACTGTGTGAATAACCTTGTAAGGACCCATGTTTCTCTTCACATCCAATTAAGACAACTGCTTACGGCCTCACACCTCTCCCAAGAGGATAGTTTATGGGCTAGCATTAAAAGCTAACTAAGGGTGACGGCGGGGTCCTTTATAAACCCTTTATATACACACCATTCTGCGTTTGTCTGTGCCGTTTACTCACATAATCGCCATAAATACTGGCTACTGTAAAACCAGGGTTAGATAAAGTTTGCTTTTTGATGTGTTAAAGACTAGCTCAGTGTTACCATCGAACTAGCAGGCAGTGTGTTTTACGAGGGTGTATTTGAGTGAAATGGCAGTTTTACCCAGTATGTGTGTGCTATTCGTTTTTATGCTTGTTTGAGTGTTGTGTTGTTAGCTTAGCAACACGTTTAGCGCGCTGAAATCTGGTTTCCACACAACTTTGCAGCATTTCATTGAGGATGTTGGCTTAGAAGATAGTTGCCCGTGCGATACTTCTCAAGTTCTTCAAGCCAAAAAACATCTCAGCATTCATAACATCTTCAGCTAAGACGAATCGCTCGCTGTGTTCATGAAGACGTTTCTACTGGTCCAATTTGTGGCGCCCTGGATTATTTGATTAGCACTGCTTAACTGCTATCAAGGCACTTCAATCACGCACATGGTTAATTATTTGCAACTAATTACAAGCTTTGGCAAATACCATTATTTCAATTAGATGAGTAATTTATCAGAGTAAACTTAGTCTAGCAGCAACAATTACAGCGTTTTGGCAATGCTTCTGTCGAGGATCAGCTGTTTGCTTCTTGTGTGGTGAAATAATATTATTAATATTATTTGGCGATCCCTTTTAAATTATAATCTATAATTATATCTAATAAAATATTTATGTACATATAATATTATATACTAATATATATATATACATATAAAAATAGTACCTGAGCCTCCTTTAAAGGAACAGTTAAAAATTCAAAGCCCATATAATTTTCTTATGATTATCAGTTAATAATGACTTGAATTTTGGTCTGTTTATCCTACAAAGTATGATTTCAGAAGACTTTGAATATGAGTCCTATTAACTGCTTTATATTTTGTCATTACTGCTGTTGTATTGAAACAACGCAGTTCAGAAATTGTATTAATCATATTTTTAGTTCCATGAAAGACATATAGGTTTAGAACAGCATAAGATTCATTATGGGGGAATGATTATACGAAGTTGTATTACTGAAGTATATTTAACAAGGAAATACCATTGCAGTATTAAAATTTTCATGTTTACTTGCAATTTCTTAGTAAATTATTTGTCAAATTTACTAGCAATTTCCAAATAAAAATTGTTTCAAAATAAATTCAACACCAATTTTTTTGTGTTGTAATCAAAACAAAAGGCTTGAGCTAGACTTCGGGTTAGTCAGTGTTTAGCCTTTACAGTGACACACCCAACAGTCAATCGTCCCATAAGGACAGCGAATCTGAAATTCAACCGGTAACACTTCACTGAAGCAGCAGACACTCTTTCCATGTCCCACCATCAGCTAATACTAGACTCCCCCGTGTTATTTAATGTCTTTCCTTTATGTTATTTCACATGTCTGGGTGAAACTGACATGCATTACTGTATGTCTCTCCTTTCATGGTGTTAAATTGCCGGATATGGCCTGCAGGAATATATTTTCTGGCAGCTTAGTGCTGAAGTTGCCATGTTCTGTCCTGATAGCGCTCAGAAGTGTTTGCGCAAGCTTCCACTGGAGAGTCTGCCGACAGCTGATTTGGCAAAGTTTTGTGTATTTCACACATCAAGGGTTTTTTGGGTTTTTTTTCAATTAGACGAACATGAAAGCTTGTGATATATTAATTTCACTATGACTTATTACAAGCAATATCAGGCACATGATGACAAAGCTAAAACAAAAGCTTTTCTGGTTTAAAGAGACATTAGCTTTGCTAACCTCAACTGACTAAATGAACCAGAACTAAGGGTACGTTTACACAACAACGATGTAGCAAAAACTGAAACGTTTTTCCTTTGTGTTTTTCGCGTGTAGACGACAACATTGTCAAAATTGAAAACGACCAAAAACACTGTATTATTCATGCCAGGCCAGTAGGTGGCGACGTCACTTTGCACAGAAACACTACGAGCCTATAGACTGAACACGTGATACACATGTGCATGACGTCAGCATGAAGTTTCAAAACTTTAAAACCCGTTTTCTAAAGTTTGCGTTTTCAGGCCGTTGTCGTGTAAACGAACGGCCAAAACACATAAAAGTTTTTTTGTTTTTAGTTGAAAACAGACCCTAAATGAACTGAAATAGAATCCATTAGAGCAGCAAAAGATACCGTTCACACAAACTGAGAAAAAAAAATGGTGTAGGGTTTACTTGTTTCACTTAGAAATTTCTAGTAAATTTTCTAAATGATTACAATGAAACGAGTAACATTTTGAACTGAAACGTGAAATTTTGAAAAAGAAAGACTGAAATAGTATTTCCTTGAAAAACACATCCTGCATTCACACCATGTCGTAATTACCATAATTACGAGATGACAACCTGTGACGTTCACGTCCTCGGACTCTGAATTATGCGTTTCTATGGCAACACAATCGACAACAAAAGTAATCAGTCAGGTGGTACGGTAGTCATGTGGTACAAGTCGGAGTTTACAAGTTGTAATTAGGATGTGAACGCGTTTTACAAGTCAGAATCTCGCAATTACGATAATTATACCATATCATGAAAGCACCTATACTCCAATAATCTTTGTTTTTAGAACTTCAAAAAAAAATTTTTTAAACGCATTTAAAAAAGTTGGGTAACACTTATTTTAAGGTGACGTAGTTACACGTTACTACATGTACTTATTATAGTAATAACAGTAAATGATGCATAATTACAAGTTACTAACCTTAAACCTTGCATGTAGTTAATTAATATTACTCAGGACTTATATGAGTAAGAACAATGTAACTACGTCACCAACAGTTGAACTTATTTTAACTTGAGTGCTGACTAGACAGTCAAACATGTCTGTCTAGTGCAGGGGTGCCCAATCCTGCTCCTGCCAATCAACTGTCCTGCACAGTTCATCTCCAACCCTAATCAAACACACCTGCCTTTAATTTTCAAGTGATCCTGAAGATGTTAATTAGTTGCTTCAGGTGTGTTTCATTAGGGTTGGAGATGAACTGTGCAGGACAGTCGATCGGCAGGAGCAGGATTGGGCTCCCCTGGTCTAGTGCATGTTTATATAGAAAAACAATGGGAAAACAGAGTGCATTGGAATGAGATACAGTGTGTGTGACCACCACACATCAAACACATTCTGTGTGAACACAAAATTGACTTCAATTGAGTTTGTCATTAGCATGTTGCTAAGCTAATACAGTAATTCTCTGACAGGCTAATTTAAAAAAACAAAACCTAGTAGGCCGTACACAAATTTTGGGGTAAAATCCATTTCCCATTACACTTAACTACTTATATAGATACTTTTTTTAGTATCCCCTGAAATTCTTCACTAAGATCTTCTTCGCAATGCATTCTGGGATTCTGAACAGGCCTCAAAACGCTGCCTTCACAGCTAATATCACCTAAATTCACCTTTAACTTGAACCGAACAAAGTCATGAAACTGCGCCATCTAAATCTCCAAGCATCAGCAGGCTGTCTGTCTGCGTGGGGTAAGATGTGCCGCCCTGCAGTCAGACAGCGAGCGAGGGCAGCTGTTACACAGATCCACAGTGAACATCTGTTGTACACGCTCGCAGCCAAAAGCCGCCCTTTTGTTTACTAATGCTTCTGAACTCACTGCGGGTCCAGGTGAGCAAACGAGGAGCGTTCCATATTTCACAGCGCCGCAGGGCGTAGCGCTATCTCTCTTTCATCTCATAATACACGCTCCAAAGCAAACACACGCACACACACACACACTCATCATGACATACAAACACACTCAAAAGCCATATCGCTCTGTACTAAGCTGGGAAAAACCTACAACATGGCTGAAAATCTCCTTTACTGACTGAGAGATTTGTTGCGTTTTAGAAAATGATAATTTATGAATTGGTGGTGATGTATCGCATGCACAGACTTAAGAATAAACGATTTTTAATTATGTGTTTGTTGGTCTTTCTTTTAGATGTTTTGCATGTCTGAGAATGTGTTTTCTGCTGTTTGTTTTTCTTAACTGATGATTTTGGTTTAAAAAAACTAAATAAAAAATACACTGGATATACATGCATCAAGAAATACGGTAAAAAAATTTAAATATTATTACACTTTAAAACAGCTGATTTCTATGTGAATAAATGTTAAAGTGTAATTTATTCCTGTGATCAAAGCTGTATTTTCAGCATCATTACTCCAGTCTTCAGTGTCACATGATCCTTCAGAAATCATTCTGAGATCATGTTTCTCTTTGATTTCTTATTATTATCAGTGTTGAAATTAGTTGTGCTGCTTAATACTTTGTCGAAACCATGATACATTTTTTTTTTCATGATTTTGATGGATTTTGATTTGAAATGGAATTTGTTTTTGTAACAATGTAAAAGTCTTTACTGTCACTTTTGATCAATTTGATCCTCGCTGAATAGAAGTATTAAATTCTTTTCTTTTTTTAATTCCCGACGCCAGCAACATTTTCGGCAAGGTGTCCTGTACTTGATGCAATATTAAATTATTCTAGATACATACTGGAAACTAAGACAAAAGTATAAGAAAATGTATAATTCTACATATTATATGTTTAATTTACTACATCATAAAATAAATAATACATAAAGTTTTAATTATTAATGAAATAGAAAAATAGATCAATCATGAGATGTCAAAATGACATTTAAAAATCATTAAAAATAGATTATAATAAAGAAAAACAAAACAATGTTTGATGTTGTTCCTTCCAAAACTTAAGTGTAACACTTTGTAAATAAACCAGATGTGAAATCATCAGTTGATGAGGAACATCTAAATTAAAGCTGACCCGAGGCAGAAGATGAAGGCCTGTTAGATGACGTGTGTCTTCAGTCCCTCATTAAACAGCAGACACACGCGTCCTGACAGTAAAGTGTGTTTGTGTTATAGTGGCTCTACAGCAGGTCACGGGGTCACTGAACAGGCGGAGGTGTTTCAGTTAAACTGACCATTACCTGTAGTTGCACCTGTCGTCATCCATTAAGGAGGAATGCAGAAGAACAGCTTTTCGAAGCACTGGCGACTGGAGTTCAGCTGCGGATACAGTGTGTGTGACCACCACACATCAGAGCTGCTGCGGATACAGTGTGTGTGACCACCACACATCAGAGCTGCTGCGGATACAGTGTGTGTGACCACCACACATCAGAGCTGCTGCGGATACAGTGTGTGTGACCACCACACATCAGAGCTGCTGCGGATACAGTGTGTGTGACATCAGAGCTGCTGCGGATACAGTGTGTGTGACCACCACACATCAGAGCTGTTGCTGATACAGTGTGTGTGACCATCACACATCAGAGCTGCTGCGGATACAGTGTGTGTGACCACCACACATCAGAGCTGCTGCGGATACAGTGTGTGTGACCACCACACATCAGAGCTGCTGCGGATACAGTGTGTGTGACCACCACACATCAGAGCTGCTGCTGATACAGTGTGTGTGACCACCACACATCAGAGCTGCTGCGGATACAGTGTGTGTGACCACCACACATCAGAGCTGTTGCGAGTATAGTGTGTGTGACCACCACACATCAGAGCTGCTGCGAGTATAGTGTGTGTGACCACCACACATCAGAGCTGCTGCGGATACAGTGTGTGTGACCACCACACATCAGAGCTGCTGCGGATACAGTGTGTGTGACCACCACACATCAGAGCTGCTGCGGATACAGTGTGTGTGACCACCACACATCAGAGCTGCTGCGAGTACAGTGTGTGTGACCACCACACATCAGAGCTGCTGCGGATACAGTGTTGCTGCGGACTCAGTGTGTGTGACCACCACACATCAGAGCTGCTGTGGATACAGTGTGTGTGACCACAACACATCAGAGCTGCTGTGGATACAGTGTGTGTGACCACCACACATCAGAGCTGTTGCTGATACAGTGTGTGTGACCACCACACATCAGAGCTGCTGCGGATACAGTGTTGCTGCGGACTCAGTGTGTGTGACCACCACACATCAGAGCTGCTGTGGATACAGTGTGTGTGACCACCACACATCAGAGCTGCTGCGAGTACAGTGTGTGTGACCACCACACATCAGAGCTGCTGCGGATACAGTGTTGCTGCGGACTCAGTGTGTGTGACCACCACACATCAGAGCTGCTGTGGATACAGTGTGTGTGACCACAACACATCAGAGCTGCTGTGGATACAGTGTGTGTGACCACAACACATCAGAGCTGCTGCGGATACAGTGTGTGTGACCACCACACATCAGAGCTGCTGCGGATACAGTGTGTGTGACCACCACACATCAGAGCTGCTGCGGATACAGTGTGTGTGACCACCACACATCAGAGCTGCTGCGGATACAGTGTGTGTGACCACCACACATCAGAGCTGCTGCGGATACAGTGTGTGTGACCACCACACATCAGAGCTGCTGCGGATACAGTGTGTGTGACCACCACACATCAGAGCTGCTGCAGATACAGTGTGTGTGACATCAGAGCTGTTGCGGATACAGTGTGTGTGACCACCACACATCAGAGCTGCTGCGGATACAGTGTGTGTGACCACACATCAGAGCTGCTGCGGATACAGTGTGTGTGACCACCACACATCAGAGCTGTTGCGGATACAGTGTGTGTGACCACCACACATCAGAGCTGCTGCGGATACAGTGTGTGTGACATCAGAGCTGTTGCGGATACAGTGTGTGTGACCACCACACATCAGAGCTGCTGCAGATACAGTGTGTGTGACCACACATCAGAGCTGCTGCGGATACAGTGTGTGTGACCACCACACATCAGAGCTGCTGTGGATACAGTGTGTGTGACCACCACACATCAGAGCTGCTGCGGATACAGTGTGTGTGACCACCACACATCAGAGCTGCTGCGGATACAGTGTGTGTGACCACCACACATCAGAGCTGCTGCGGATACAGTGTGTGTGACCACCACACATCAGAGCTGCTGCAGATACAGTGTGTGTGACATCAGAGCTGTTGCGGATACAGTGTGTGTGACCACCACACATCAGAGCTGCTGCAGATACAGTGTGTGTGACATCAGAGCTGTTGCGGATACAGTGTGTGTGACCACACATCAGAGCTGCTGCAGATACAGTGTGTGTGACATCAGAGCTGTTGCGGATACAGTGTGTGTGACCACACATCAGAGCTGCTGCAGATACAGTGTGTGTGACATCAGAGCTGTTGCGGATACAGTGTGTGTGACCACACATCAGAGCTGCTGCGGATACAGTGTGTGTGACCACCACACATCAGAGCTGCTGCAGATACAGTGTGTGTGACCACACATCAGAGCTGCTGCAGATACAGTGTGTGTGACATCAGAGCTGTTGCGGATACAGTGTGTGTGACCACCACACATCAGAGCTGCTGCGGATACAGTGTGTGTGACCACCACACATCAGAGCTGCTGCGGATACAGTGTGTGTGACCACACATCAGAGCTGCTGCAGATACAGTGTGTGTGACATCAGAGCTGTTGCGGATACAGTGTGTGTGACCACCACACATCAGAGCTGCTGCAGATACAGTGTGTGTGACATCAGAGCTGTTGCGGATACAGTGTGTGTGACCACACATCAGAGCTGCTGCAGATACAGTGTGTGTGACATCAGAGCTGTTGCGGATACAGTGTGTGTGACCACACATCAGAGCTGCTGCGGATACAGTGTGTGTGACCACCACACATCAGAGCTGCTGCAGATACAGTGTGTGTGACCACACATCAGAGCTGCTGCAGATACAGTGTGTGTGACATCAGAGCTGCTGCAGATACAGTGTGTGTGACATCAGAGCTGTTGCGGATACAGTGTGTGTGACCACACATCAGAGCTGCTGCGGATACAGTGTGTGTGACCACCACACATTAGAGCTGCTGCGGATACAGTGTGTGTGACCACCACACATCAGAGCTGCTGCGGATACAGTGTGTGTGACCACCACACATCAGAGCTGCTGCAGATACAGTGTGTGTGACCACCACACATCAGTGCTGCTGCGGATACAGTGTGTGTGACCACCACACATCAGAGCTGCTGCAGATACAGTGTGTATGAACACCACACATCAGAGCTGCTGCGGATACAGTGTGTGTGACCACCACACATCAGAGCTGCTGCGGATACAGTGTGTGTGACCACCACACATCAGAGCTGCTGCGGATACAGTGTGTGTGACCACCACACATCAGAGCTGCTGCGGATACAGTGTGTGTGACCACCACACATCAGAGCTGCTGCGGATACAGTGTGTGTGACCACCACACATCAGAGCTGCTGCGGATACAGTGTGTGTGACCACCACACATCAGAGCTGCTGCGGATACAGTGTGTGTGACATCAGAGCTGCTGCGGATACAGTGTGTGTGACCACCACACATCAGAGCTGTTGCTGATACAGTGTGTGTGACCATCACACATCAGAGCTGCTGCGGATACAGTGTGTGTGACCACCACACATCAGAGCTGCTGCGGATACAGTGTGTGTGACCACCACACATCAGAGCTGCTGCGGATACAGTGTGTGTGACCACCACACATCAGAGCTGCTGCTGATACAGTGTGTGTGACCACCACACATCAGAGCTGCTGCGGATACAGTGTGTGTGACCATCACACATCAGAGCTGCTGCGGATACAGTGTGTGTGACCACCACACATCAGAGCTACTGCGAGTACAGTGTGTGTGACCACCACACATCAGAGCTGCTGCGGATACAGTGTGTGTGACCACCACACATCAGAGCTGCTGCGGATACAGTGTGTGTGACCACCACACATCAGAGCTGCTGCGGATACAGTGTGTGTGACCACCACACATCAGAGCTGCTGCTGATACAGTGTGTGTGACCACCACACATCAGAGCTGCTGCGGATACAGTGTGTGTGAACACCACACATAAGAGCCATACGCTGATATATTCTAATACTTTAAACAATTTGTTTTCCCAATGATACGTAATATGCCAATCCATTGTACATTGTGTGTGTGTGTGTGTGTGTGTGTGTGTGTGTGTGTGTGTGTGTGTGTGTGTGTGTGTGTGTGTGTGTGTGTGTGTGTGATTTAAATTTAGATATATAATTATATATTTGGTATTATTACATATTATGTATGATGTTATATTATATTTATTTATTTATGCTTTAATAATAATAATAATGTTTTGATTTCCTTTTTTGGTAGTATTACATATTATTTTTATTATTGTTATATTTATTTAAATATACTTAGTATTTAATAAAAATAATAATAATAATAATGTTATTGTTGTTTTGATTTCCTTTTTTGGTATTATTACATATTTTTTATATTGTTGTTATATATATTGTAATATAATTAGTATTTATTAATAATAATAATAATAATACTGTTATTGTTGTTTTGATTTCCTTTTTTGGTATAATTACATACTATTTATATAGTTGTTATATTTATTTAAATATAATTAGTATTTAATCATTTATTAATACATTAATAATAATAATAATAATAATAATAACAATAATAATAATGATCATGTTGTTTTGATTTCCTTTTATTGTATCACATCTTTTTTGTTATATTTATTTAAATATAAACAGTATTATATCAAATCATATTTATTTATTAATTAATAATAATAGTAGTAATGTTTATGTGTGTATTACAATTTTTATTGTTTTTGTTGTTGATAATAATAATAATAATAATAATGATTATAATAATAATTTATTGTGATCTGATTTATTGTTATCCGTTCAATAAGTTATTGTGATTTGTATATTTTTATTTTTGCTATTATTATTAGTTGTTTGTTTGTTGTTACTAATGTGTGTATTATTATTATTGCCATCAATACTATCTATTTATTTATAGATTGATTGATTGTTGCTGTTGTTATATGATCCATGCTAATTATTATTACTGATTGATTAATACAATGAACATCTGAACCTCACACTGGTTTCCCAAACGATTCAGCTTTCCTTGACATGTTTATTTGAACACACAACAAAAAGGCTTGGATGTGTGAAGTGAGGAACATATGTCCACTATTAGTGTGCCAGCACAACCGCACTGAGGATTACGATGATGATGAAGATGAAGATGATGATGAATCGTGTTGCTAGGCGGGCTGTACTGGACCGAGTCCAAACTCTCTGGCAGAACAACAAACAGTTGGTTTGATCTTATACACATGAACACAACATTTCCAAAGCAAACTCCAGCACAAGACTGCGAGAGATCGTGACCTCCAGGAGAACAGCCTTCACTAGTGAACCGTCAATTTGACACCATTAATCTTTCATTGTAATATCTAATTACTCATCCTATTTACTTGTCAGGAGTGCACTAGGCGAAGGCTCAGCAGGGATGGGCCCGAAGCAACGCCCTGGGCTTCACCGAACTTCACCTGTCCCGGGAACGTCCCGCTCGTGATTAATGCAGGAACTCCTCGGGGTCACGCTCCACAGGCGCTGCCTGAGACATAAAGAGACCAACCCCGAGTCCCGTCCAGCGAGAGCCGTGCGAGTGCAGATATTTTGGCAGGCCTTCCTCGGGGGCCGTGAGGAACACTGACAGCTTGTTGAAGATGATGAATGCTAAACGTAGCGTATGGTCACAAACCCCAGCCAACAATCGCCGGCTCTTTCGTATATTGAATTGCACATGCACTTAGCCTACTTTGCATCTGACAGAAGGTCTTTATTTCAATAAAATTATTTTGCTTCATGAACCACAGAGTTCAAATATTTCGGAAACGATGCAGTACGTTAAGCAGTTTAGAGGAGCATTGACACCAAGAATGATCAAGATAACTATATAGATTAAAAAAAAAAAAAAAAAAAAACATGCTGCCATAAAGTCAATACAATTATTGACTACAGGGGGACTTTAAGTTCAATCAAGTTGGCTGTGTGAGTCATTTCAACTTAAATTACATGACACTGACTTTAAAAAAATGAGCTGAATCTTGTATAACTTAAAAAATAAAGTTTAAAATGGCTTAACTTATTTTGATGAGTTGATGTAAAAGCATGTTGCCATGACTTAACGATCATGTAATTTTTTTTAAGCAGTTCTGTCATCTGGCACGTTAAATGATGAAGCAGGATTGATTCTGATTATTATCGTTCATCAAATGGAAGAATTAAAGCCCATTCACACCAAGAACGATATCTATAAAGACATCGATAACTATATTTGCATTCAAACCAATGGACGATAACCTTCTGTTCATTACAAGTGCGCGTTGTAGTTTTGTCGCCGCATTAAATGCTAAGGCAGGCTGGATTCTGATTGGCTGTCAATGATTTTATCGTTTATCAGCTTGTGATGTGGACTTTGATGCTATTCTCACAGAATTTGAATGAGTTTTTAAACTTAATAAGTTTATAGGTAGGTTATAGTTATCAAATTTAGTGTGAACGATGTTAAAAGGCTTGTTCACACCAATAACGATAACTCTATTAGCGTACAAACCAACGAGCAATAATAGCACACGTATGTCTGCAAGATGTCTGTTAAAGATCACTTGATCTGGAAAGCATCTGCTGTTTATTAACATCTGATAGACATCTTTAAGATGTCAGTTTAACATACATTCTAAATCATTACATCTTAAAGACATCTTCTAAACGTCTATTTGACATCTGATAGGAAACGTCCTATAGACGTATTGCAGATGAGCAAACACTCTTTAAAATACGTCTTCCAGATGTAAACACGCACATCAAATAGACGTCTCCGTGATGTACGTGTGCTATCTGGAACATTCTGTTCATTACACCCCAAATAGCACACGTACATCACGGAGACGTCTATTTGATGTGCGTGTTTACATCTGGAAGACGTATTTTTACGTCTATAGGACGTTTCCTATCAGATGTCAAATAGACGTTTAGAAGATGTCTTTAAGATGTAATGATTTAGAATGTATGTTAAATTGACATCTTAAAGATGTCTATCAGATGTTAGTAAACATGCTTTCCAGATCAAGTGATCTTTAACAGACATCTTGCAGACGTACGTGTGCTATCTGGGACATGTGCACTGCAGTTTTATCGTCCGCTGCTTTATGTGGGGATTCTGATTGGCTGTCAATGTTTTGGGGAGGAAAAAATAAAGATTCCAATGATATCGTTCCTACAAAGCTCCTAGAATTGGAACAATCATTGAAACTTTATAGTTATCGTCCTTAGTGTGAACGGGCCTTAAGAAATAGTTTACCCAGAAAGGGGAATTATTATTTATTCATTTTGATCCAAACTGTAATTTTTTTATGCAACACAAAAGAAGAATCTTCAAGGAATCGGCATAACACAATCTCATCAGAAAACATAACTATTTTAGATTTCGTTTAAATTCGTACGATTTTATTTGTACAAAAAAAAAAACGTAAGAAAAAGGATCATTCCTAAACCTAACCGTGTGGAGCGTAAGCAGACCATGCGAATAAGATCGTGCAAATTCATATGAATTTGCCTCTAATTCGCCAAACTGTAAAATTATGATTTTTGTGCTGCAGGAGTTCAACTCCAGTGTCTTTACAGCATCACATCCTCAAATGTCATTATTTAAAGAACAGTCTTCAACCGACACCTGAGGCAGATGTGCTGGCAAAACATCAGTCCTTTAGGTTTAGCATTTCAAGTGGTTTGCTTTGTTACTTGTTTGTGTTCCATCCTGTTTCTGGACACTCAAATCTCTTTCATTTGCGTCGCTTTTGTTTCCCCGTCCCCTGAAGTCGCTCCAGCTGGGAGAAAGTAGGCGCGTTTGCCCACCTCGAGGAGTTGCGTGAGCTTGAAGAACCCCTGCTGACGAAGAAGTTCAAGACTGACAAGCCGAATCCAAACATCTTTTTGTCCAAGACAAGAATACTTTGACTTTCTTATTTCCGATTGTTGACTCAGTGGACATCTATTCTCGACATGAAAGCCTCATAAACCAATGTTTATCTTTCGCAGAAGCTAACAAGTTCATGATATGTTGCATATACTGTATATATATATATATATGAGACAAAACACACTTTATCATCTTGTATCTAATTGAGGTTTTGGATGGGGACATTGTCCAGAGTTTCTGTTGAAAGCATCAGTATTTCCGCTGGCGTTGAGGAGGGATTAGCGTCATTAGAGAGCAGCGGTACTCTCACCGGCCAAAAGCAAACAAACAAGAAAAGAAATTTCCATACACACAGCTGCCGCCCCATTCCTGCCTCCCCGGGTTTCCCGCTTCAGTCACGCAGGTACTAAACCACAGCTTCTCTGTAGGCAACATCAATCCGCAGTCAATTGTCCCGATGCACCTGTATGTTACTTCTGATCTCTGCCCAACCCTGCCGGTATGAGCACACACTCGCCTCATTGGAAGCCGTGTGTGCCAGAGGTTATGTGGACACATGCACTTTCATCAGGCAAAGAGAGGGATTTGAATGCTCGTGCGAAAAAGTAATGTTGGTCCATCCAGATAAATAGACGTTTTCTCAGCATTGTGCGCCGGACAGCTAGAGCACAGCAAACAAGCCCTGGAAAACACAGGGATCACAGATTTAGCTGAACAAACAATCTTTCATGTGATAATGGCTACTTATCCATTTATGTCATGTCTGCCAGTCTGAGAGAGAGATGCTATGTTTTGCCGGTCATTATCCGCGACTCGTACCACTGTCTTCCTGAATAAAGCCATGATGGATGCATCAAACAACTTCACAAAGTGTGAGGAAAAGCATGTACGTGTTTTAAATGTATGTTTTTTTTTATTTTTGTTTTTTTTATCTGTCAGTCTGAAGTCTGAGAGATGATGATATAACGATGAAGGCCATTTATGATTAGTCTTGTCCTTATGTGTCCTGACTACAGTTAAAAATTAGCTGTAATGGCCAAATTGGCACATTTACAGAAATATGTGTATTAATATGTGTGTGCTAAATATTAAGTGCACTGTCTCTGTAGATCTAGACTAAAAAAGTAAATAAATGAATTATTATTATAATAATTAAACAAAATAAATGGTTATATCTTCAAAACACTACATTTTTCCTCTAAGGCCAAATAACCTCATATAGTAAAGGTATTCATAATGTACGTTATAATGCATTATATATTTTCATAAATAAATAACCAAAGTTAAAAATGCATTATAATATCTGCAGATTCATTGTTACATCTGGAAATGACCGTGTGTCATGTGCTTTATTATACTTTCTAAAGGTGTGTTCAGTGAATAGATTAGTATTATAATGTATTACGTATTTACAATAATTCATAAGATCATAAAATACATTATAAGCTGCATTAAAAGGCATAATTAATGCATTCAAATACTTTTATAATGCATTATATATAAGCTTGAAGTACAATGTTAACAACATTTTAAAGTACTTTTATTCTTTAAAAATAAAAATTATTGGTAAGTAAAACATAATTTAATGTGTTCAAAATAGTATTTTGATCCTGTTAAAAAGACACTGGAGATTATTTAGTTTTTGTAAAATCATTTAAGTATACATATAAAGTCTCATTTGTTAACATTAGTTAATGAATTAACTAACATCAACTGACAATGAGCCATGTATTTTTCAGCATTTATTAATCTTTGTTAATGTTATAGTAAATAAAAGGTTCATGTTCATGTTAGTTCACATTGAATTAACTAATGTTAACAGACACAACTTTTATTAGTAAATGTTGAAGTTAACATTAGCTAAGATTAATAAATGCCGTAGAAGTGTTGTTGTTCATTGTTAGTTCATGTTAACTAGTAATGTTAACAAATGAAAGCTTATTGTAAAGTGTAACCATTTTATTAAAGGTGTAAATCACATTGTGGCTTGTTTACTCCTGTTTGCCACCATGCTTCAGCTCTATTCAAACTTGTTGGGTTACTGAGTGCAAATGAAACAATGACAGGCCATGGCAGCCCCTGCAGGAGAAGTTCACATCCAGACCTGAGCACTGGTGGATACACAGCGCCATCACCTGGCTGGAAGAAGAGCTGTCCGTCAGATCACCGTCACAGCAATCAGTCGCTTCATCCTGCTTTCAGTGTTGTGTTCTGTGTGATAGAAGTGTTGAGGGAGCAAATTATATAGTGTCTTTTTAATAGGATCAAAATACTGTTTTGAACACCTTAAATTATGTTTTAAATACCTTATAATTTAAGAAAGAAAGAAATATTATTAACTTTTATTTAGCTTAGCTTGTTCGAAAGTTCTTTAAAATTGTGTTAACATTGTACTTCAAGCTTATATATAATGCTTTATAAAAGTATTTTAATGCATTGATTATGCCTTTTAATGCAGCTTATTGTATGATCTTATGAATAATTGTAACTACAGTTATAATACATTATAATACTTATCTATTCATTGAACACACCTTAGAAAGTATAATAAAGCACATGACAAATAATCAATTTCAGATGCAACAATGAATCTGCAGATATTATAATGCATTTTAACTTTGGTTAGTTATTTATGAAAATATATAATGCATAATAACCTTTACAATGCATAGACTAAGTAAAATAATATTTGAAACAAAAAACACTTTAGTGTCAATTAATGAATGAATGAATGAAAACATTTTTATTTTGTAGCTCAGATTATTCATAAAGTATTTTATTGTTTGAGGTATTCAAATATTAATAATAATATTTTAATCATGTTATACTGGATGGATGGATGGATGGATGGATGGATGGATGGATGGATGGATGGATGGATGGATGGATGGACGGGTGGGTGTGTGGACGGACGGACGGACGGATGGATGGATGGACGGGTGGGTGGGTGGGTGTGTGGACGGACGGACGGACGGACGGACGGACGGACGGACGGATGGACGGATGGATGGACGGGTGGGTGGGTGTGTGGACGGACGGATGGATGGATGGACGAGTGGGTGGGTGTGTGGACGGACGGACGGACGGACGGACGAACGTACGGATGGATGGATGGACGGGTGGGTGGGTGTGTGGATGGACGGACGGACGGACGGACGGATGGATGGATGGATGGATGGACGGACGGGTGGGTGTGTGGGTGTGTGGTCGATCCATACTAAGTGCGGATTAAGATTGGTTTTGAGGGTTGATTAGGTCGTCCTAGTGTTTGAGGACGACCTTACAGTTGTTAGGCCCAAACTCCAAACAGGGAGCGCTCACCGAGAGTGCCTGCATGATGCCCACACGCTTGACCGACGTTAAAGCTAGCAGCAGGGCGGTCTTCAGCGACAGGGGCCACAATCCGGCCACTTGGAGTGACTCAAACGGAGGGCCTCGAAGGGCCCTAAGGACAGTGGACAGATCCCAGAACAGTATGAGGGCAAGGCGGGTTAAGTCTCCTGGCTCCTCTCGAGAATTTGACAACCAAGTCATTCCAGACTAGCCGGCCACGAGGGGGCGTAATTCGCTGTGATGGCCGCCATGTATACATTGATTGTGGAAAGGGTACGCCCCTTATCCAGAAGCTCCTGTAAGAACAGAATGGCTGATACATCGCAAAAGGATGGGTCTTCGTTCCGGACTGCACACCAGTTGGAGAAGACGCTCTGGCCTCCGCTATTGTTCTGGCGACTATAGCTATCTCTCGTCGAGGGACCACAGATGTACGCTCCACAACTCGGGTCGGGGAGGCCAAAGGGACCCTCTCGCCTGAGAGGAGATCTCAGGAAACCACGACTGGTTTCACCAGAGTGGAGCCGCCAAGAGAACTGAGCATCTGGTCTCCCCGATTCGCCTGATGACTTGAGGGAGCAGAGCGATCGGGGCAAAGGCGTACAGGAGAGCTTGGTCCAATCCTGGGCCAACACGTCCTATTCCCTTGAGAAAAGATCCCTCCCGAAGATCTCCCAGATCATCTGAAACCGATTGGGGGTGAAGCCTCTTTTCTCCTGGAGACACCCTGTCCTGGGACAGCATGTCCACTCCTTGGTTCAGCCTGTCCGGCACGGGTTGCACTGTGCCCATAGGAGGAGGTGTCTCGCCATCTTGTAAAGATACCATGACCTGAGGCCCACTTGGCGATTTATGAAGGCCACCACCGCCATGTTGTCCGAACGGATGAGGCCCCTCAACGGCTGAGTTGATCCTGAGCCCAAAACGCTCCAGGTGAGCAACGACCTGTGGACACAGAGCTCATGCTCCAACCAGGCTAACACTAGCCAGTCGTCGAGGTAGTTCATGACACCGATTCCCGTCTGTCAGAGAGCCGCATCCATGGACTTGATAAAAGCGTGGACCCAGATGCAGTCCGAACGGTTACACTGTAGACTGGTAAGCCACCCCCTCGAACAGTCTACCGATAAGAACCAGTCTCCTGGGCAAATTTGCACGAGGGTCTTCATTAATGTCAACATCCTGAATGTCCGGCCCATCACGGCTACCCATGAGCATTAATACATAGAGGCAGGAAGAAGTACTTTAGAAACCAGCCTTTATTAATTTTTAAGAGATGGGGTATGGGGCTGGGTCCGACTGTTTCTGGGGGACGAGTCTGAGGGAAGAACAGGAGACAATGGTAAGGAGAATGCAGAAGACAAAAGGTAGGTAAAATAAAAAGTGAACCCCTAGAAACAGTCCCACGGACCCAGCCCCAAACCCCATCTCTTAAAAATTAATAAAGGCTGGTTTCTAAAGTACTTCTTCCTGCCTCTATGTATTAATGCTCATGGGTAGCCTAAATGTGTTCCATTCAGACCTTAACATTAAGTATTTTACTGTTATATGTCAACAAGATTCAACAAGACATTTTCTCCTGGCTATACCCAATGTTTAGATCTGTTGTGGTATTTTTATGCAAATTAGCACATACGTAATTAGATTATGCACCGTTTGTCCATGTTAACAAACCATTTCAAAACACTTGTAATACATTTTTTGTTTATCTTGATGTAAGTAATCAACTCAGTAATTTTCATGGTGATATCTAAAGGTTAAAAATTTTACCCTATTCATGTAAGAAAAAGAATGAATAGGCATATGAATAGGGTATATTTGGGTCTTTTTCTAAACTTTCCCCTAATGGGATTCTTTGGGGCTTTTTTTCCTTACTCAGGACATATTGAGGATACAAAATCAGTTGAGTTTGCTTCTGTTGCAATTTGTTCAAGGTTGACCCCCATTTTGGCTTAAAATGACTGGACTAAAAATGACTGGACTAAATGTACTTAAAGTACAACTATTCATTTTAAATGATTACACTTAAGTGTCCTTAAGTGTGTTAAGTAATATGTACTTTCTTTAAGTACACTTAAGTGGCCTTTTATTTCATTAATATTATTATCTTCAAATACAATTTTTAAAAATATACTTTTAAGATTTGAAGTACATGAAATAAAAAAACAAACAAATGGGACTTCAGACTTGGTGGTCTCTCAAGCAGGAATCAACTCGGTGCACTTGAGCGGCACAAACCCCCGGATTAACCCTCGACTGACGGCTATGAATTGCTGTCGCTCAAGAAATCTGCAGCTGTTCACTTTACAGGTGTAAAAGTCAAAGTTTAACCCTTGCTTACATGTAATTATTGCAGCTTTTTGAAAAAAATACAGCTCCTAACTAAGTTTGCGGTGAGATGAGCCATTGAAAAGCTGCCTTTAATCATGCCAACAACGTCAGGAAGACTTAGGCCCACGCAGCTCTGTGGGTTTCTCACTGCCCTAGCTTGTTATCCTTCTTGGCCGCCGGCCAACCGAAAGTGTGAGGGCCGCTCTGTTACATTTCTCATAGTCGCTAATATCTTTCTCGTGTTGCGCCAGCGTCGTTGGAGGCCAAGAGATCTGCCTGAGGAGCGCAGACTGCAGGTGTTTGCTGGCAGTCCTCAGGCATTCTTCCCTGCCATTTAAGCAGAAAAAACAAGCGAAATTGAGTGGATTAAGACACATGCAGGTACTAACAGCCCCAAGAAGATATTTGACAAGGCACTTCATGCTAACTCAAGACGGGAGCAGCAGCCGCATGATGTCATGGCACTTTCAAGACATTTTAGTGAACAAGGACCAGACGATGAAAGATCTGACACATTTATTAGAAGCAAATTCCCCCTGTGGTTTATGTCCTGTGCTATGACTAATACTACAAGTACAAACATTTAAAAATACATGAATTATATAAAATAGCAGTGCATATAAAACCACTGTGCAAAAGTTGTTTGCTTTAGCATGCAAGAGAAATTTTAGATTTATATCTTTTCTGTTCTGATTCTGTTCTGTTTGTTTATTTAGAAGGCATGATTAAAACAGCAATCATTGAGTGTTGACCAATGTGCTGTACAATCATAGTTAAATATAATTATAAAAATAAGGATAACTTTTGCAAATAACAATCCAGTGAGATTATTGTAAGAATAAGGAGTCCAACAACAGATGGTATGGCCCACACTTGTGGTTGCTAGGATGGTCAGGGAGGTTGATAAGATGTCGCTAGGTGGTTGTCAGGGTGTTACTAGGGTATTTTTAGGTTGTTCTGGAATGTTACTAGGGCATTGTAAGGCCATATTAAAGGTGTTGTTTGTGGTTACCAGGGTGTTGCTAGGAAATGTGCATAGAAAAATTCAGGGTTCAGGGCCCGTTTACTACAAGAATGATACTGTTACTGTAACTATATAACTATAACAATAACTATATTAGTGTCCACACCTGCAGACAATAATGTTCTGTTTATTATAAAGGCAAGCTGCAGTTTTGTTGTCTGCTATTTTAAATGTTCACACTGATTAAAATCATGTGGATTCTGATTGGCAGTCAATGTTTTTATCTTTAATGCAGGTGAGACTTAAAGATGCAGGAGAGTAGGATTCAATTGGAATAATAATATTTATTAACAAAAGATCCAAAAAACACAAGGAGCAGAAAATCTAGGAACAGAGAAAGCAAGAATAAACGACTCCAACAAAAAAAGCCACGTTGGACAAGATCTGACAAAATAATATGGGAAAACACTGGGGTTTAAATACACAAGATAACAAGGTGCCAACAAAGGACAGGTGAAGGTGATTAGTGGTCATAAAAGCAAACAAGGGTAACTATGGTAACAAACAGGGCAGCAATGTAGACAAAGGAAACGGGAATAAATCACAGGAGGTGAAACGCTGAAACAAAAGGAGCAGAAAATACACTTAAAAAGTCCTACAACACAAATCTGGGAAACAGGACAGGAATGTAGCATTATCATTCATCAGCTAGAAAAAATAATAATTCTGAAAGTGATTCCAACGATATTGGACTCCAGACTGCATTGGTAAATTAACTGCCTCGAGTTGCTGGCTGTATTGCTGGCCTGGCTGGTTTGCAAGCATGTGTTATTCCGGATGTACAATAACGTGATGGTGGCATACATAAATCACCAGGGCAGTATCACAACTCGCCCTCAACATCTCCTTCTTTGGAGTCAGCAGCCACTCCCATTCCAGGCGTCCTCAATCGCGCAGCAGACAGACCCACTCCCCTGACAGGTGACACTTCCCAGAGAGTGGAGGCTCCATCCCCACGTCCAGGTGATCTGGAGTCGATTCTGCGAAGCACGGGTAGATCTGTTTGCTTCCCAGGAGCCCTCCCACTGCCTTCTGTGGGATTCCCTGACCAAAGCTCCACTCGGCACGGATGCCCTGGAACACAGTTGGCCCCGGGGTTTGCACAAGTATGCGTTCCCCCAGTGAGCCTGATTGCACAGATCTGGGAGGATGGAGAGCAAGTCTTGCTGGTTGCGCCTTAACCCGGGAACACACTTAACGACTCTAAGGCAGATTATAAATGTAATTTGATATTTACGTCTATAGTACGATCTTGCGTCCTTGTGTTCTCGTACTACGTCATCATCAACCGTCGAAGTTCAACTCTAATACTCAGGAATGCAAGTACAGAGGACGGATGAAAGTGCCCAGATGTGTTCTTGATATCGAGGATGCATCGAATGCAGACTTGAGAGAATCGAACTGTTAGATATCCCAGAAGACACTGTGGGCGGTCGACGTACGGAAGCCTGTAAGCTTTATACTTCTCGTTTTCAATTAAGAGATTCCCGCTGCAAGCTCGAAGTATGTGACAGCTCAAAGTTAACATAGTCTCTTTTGCTTAATTTTAATAAAGTGATAAAGACCTTAACAAGTTTAATTGGCATATTAAAAAGAATCTTAACATTGACATAGCATAGGCTAGGTAACACAGGCTACTCATTTTCATAAAAACACACAGTAAAATAAAAAAAAGATATAAACTTATACGAAAACAATTTCTATAATAATATAAAAGAAATGTTTAATAGGTTGTAACATTTGTTTGTGATGTTATAATGTATTTACACTCACCTAAAGGATTATTAGGAACACCTGTTCAATTTCTCATTAATGCAATTATCTAATCAACCCATCACATGGCAGTTGCTTCAATGCATTTAGGGGTGTGGTCCTGGTCAAGACAATCTCCTGAACTCCAAACTGAATGTCAGAATGGGAAAGAAAGGTGATTTAAGCAATTTTGAGCGTGGCATGGTTGTTGGTGCCAGATGGGCCGGTCTGAGTATTTCACAATCTGCTCAGTTACTGGGATTTTCACGCACAACCATTTCTAGGGTTTACAAAGAATGGTGTGAAAAGGGAAAAACATCCAGTATGCGGCAGTCCTGTGGGCGAAAATGCCTTGTTGATGCTAGAGGTCAGAGGAGAATGGGCCGACAGATTCAAGCTGATAGAAGAGCAACTTTGACTGAAATAACCACTCGTTACAACCGAGGTATGCAGCAAAGCATTTGTGAAGCCACAACACGCACAACCTTGAGGCGGATGGGCTACAACAGCAGAAGACCCCACCGGGTACCACTCATCTCCACTACAAATAGGAAAAAGAGGCTACAATTTGCACAAGCTCACCAAAATTGGACAGTTGAAGACTGGAAAAATGTTGCCTGTCTGATGAGTCTTGATTTCTGTTGAGACATTCAGATGGTAGAGTCAGAATTTGGCGTAAACAGAATGAGAACATGGATCCATCATGCCTTGTTACCACTGTGCAGGCTGGTGGTGGTGGTGTAATGGTGTGGGGGATGTTTTCTTTGCACACTTTAGGCCCCTTAGTGCCAATTGGGCATCGTTTAAATGCCACGGCCTACCTGAGCATTGTTTCTGACCATGTCCATCCCTTTATGACCACCATGTACGCATCCTCTGATGGCTACTTCCAGCAGGATAATGCACCATGTCACAAAGCTCGAATCATTTCAAATTGGTCTCTTGAACATGACAATGAGTTCACTGTACTAAAATGGCCCCCACAGTCACCAGATCTCAACCCAATAGAGCATCTTTGAGATGTGGTGGAACGGGAGCTTCGTGCCCTGGATGTGCATCCCACAAATCTCCATCAACTGCAAGATGCTATCCTATCAATATGGGCCAACATTTCTAAAGAATGCTTTCAGCACCTTGTTGAATCAATGCCACGTAGAATTAAGGCAGTTCTGAAGGCGAAAGGGGGTCAAACACAGTATTAGTATGGTGTTCCTAATAATCCTTTAGGTGAGTGTATTGTGCTTTGGTCGTTAATTGCTATTAGCTGAGATTGTCAGTCAAGCAGCAACATCGCAGCACATCTCAATTCTCACAAAGATGCGTTCTGTGTCCTCGCATACTTCCGAGTTTGTTCTTTCATGTCCATTCTTTGCGTTCTTGGAATTGAGAAACCGCCAAAGTCGAGTAAGTGACAGATAGGGAACTTCTTGGTTAAAAAGCTGAACTACTCGCTGAAATGGCCATGACACTGCCTTGGCTCCTCAGCACAAAACCTGTACAAGTGGAGCAAGCCATCTCCTTTATACTGTACCTGTATGTCCAGGTAGTGGCGTTCAAAGTCCTCTCGCCAGTTTTCATTGGCCCTTTTAGAGGTGTTTAGGGCTCCCCGGTGCGACCCCTATTGTCACTACAGACACACATCTCGTACCCTGAGGTTACAATAGTAACCAAGACGTTTTTCAAATATTAATTAAGCAGTGAAGTTTTGTATAATTTATTGGGGCACATCTAAATAATAATAAATAGAATTTCATTCTTTTGATGCGGCTGTTATCTTTCTCATATCAGGGCTGTTGTATCACCTTGACATTTGACCAAAAAAAAATACTTTCAATAGATAATTAAAAAAACATTTTGATTTGAATCATTATGGGCCCTATCTTGCACCCAGCGCAACTGACTTTGTACACCGACGCATGTATCATTCCTATTGTGCACCCGACGCACAGTGGACTTTTCCCTCCACAGATGCACGCCGGTAAATTAGGGAATGAACTTGCGCTCCCGGGGGCGGTTCAGCGAAGAGAGGAGGCGTGATCCGGCGCAAACGTTCCCTGGTGCTATTTTGCAGTTTCAGAAAACAATTCCACCACAGACCGGGAAAAACCTCGTCTAAAGTCAGTGGCGCGTTATTCAGATGCTATTTCAAGGCCGCATGCTTGGCCATAATGTAGCGTTTGCACAACGCGCATACACTTTGATTCTCTCATCTACACAGACGCAGCAGTTACAAGTGTCCCCGCCATGGAAGAAGCGCGCCTGCTCTTAAAGGGAATGTGAGATGACGCTCTGATTGGTTTATTTCACGTTACGCCCAAACCACAGTAATGTAGCTACTTCAGACCAACCCGTTTTAGATTTGCGACTGAGATCCGCCCACAAAGTTACTTGCGTTTCACATTTGATACTTGCGTTTCAGATCGTTAAAATAGGGCCCTATATGTTGAATCACATTTTGAATTAATTTTTGAATAAATTAATAAATCTGGTAAAAAAAATTAGTGAGGTCTCTGCAAAATCAGCTTGATGTAAAGCTGAGAGCAATACGTATTCATATTTTATCATTGCCAATCCATTCAACAACCGTATTTTCACTTATCTAAGGCATTATCTTATCTCACACATGCAAAGCCTGTCTTCACCATATTTGACTTAAAGCACTGAACTTGGACAGGTTTATCAGCACAAGAAGAAAAACAAAAGACTTCAAGCAGCTTGTTTCTGACATGAGTGGAGTTCAGTTCCAGGTCTTGTGATAACATTCACAGCAACACCTGGACACTTCAAGGCATCAGATGCCCACATACTGATCATGTACAGAAAAATGCAGCTACTCAAAGCTGGTCAGGTTCAGATAGTTTTAAAAATAAATTCTGGTTTGAGATCTGCAACCATCTACTCCCTTAAAAAAAAAAAAAGCACGTTGCAACTATAGTATTATATTATAAGTTGGATTGATGCTTCTCCCAACACTAAACACAGTTATCACCCAGAACACCACATAGCTATCTAAAGTATCTAAATCCTTAGTCAGAACATCAACATAGTAAGAACCGGGCAACCAAAATGAGAAGAGTATGCCAGTGTCCCGCAGGACTACAAACTACAACCACTACTCAATAAAATGAAAAGTTACTGTAACATTTTATGATTAAAATGCTTTAAAAATGGGGAAAACAAACATGATGAGTTACGCCGTCAATGAGTCAAGTCAAGTCATCTTCATTTATATAGCGCTTTTAACAATGTAGATTGTTTCAAAGCAGCTTTACAGAGATAAACGTATAATTTAAGGTAAGATTGTTTTGGCTTTATAGTGGTTCTTTAATAAAGTTATTTTCCAGCTAAAGTTAGTTTTGATTGATTCGCTTCGGTCGCAACGATCATTTGTTATTAAATTAGGGGCCGCCAAGACGACACCATTCTCTCTACACAGACTTTAAACCCGAACCTGTGAGAAACGCTGATGGCGTTCACATGCGCATTAAGAATCGGTTCTATAGTTATGTGCGTTTGAATATATGTGCGCAGGTTTGGAATTCCCTACAAGCCAAGCCTAAATAAAGTACTGGTGTTTCCTTATACATTTTGATACAGAATTTTATTTTATTTTATCAATTCGGGGGAAAATATACACAAATTGAGTTTTCCAGACGACGCTTTATCTGTAGAGTGGTAAAGGGATCCTCCATAGGGAGAGACTAGTTGGCACTTCAGCACTGCGTTGTCATCGGGTCCAGCCGAAGGTGCTTCATCAGATCTGGATACGGCCTGGATCCGGCAGGCTGTGGGAAAACCTCGGGATAAACAAAGACACTAAAATTAGCGTAGATGCCATTCTTCTCATGATGTAACGAGTATATCAGGATTTATGGGAAGTGTTCCCGGTTCCGGCTGACCTAATCTATGCAGCCTAACATTGAATTATAGAAGTCTATAATGTATTATGTGAATGCTAGGTCAAAGAGATGCGTCTTTAATCTGGCTTTGAACTGACAGAGTGTGTCTGCTTCCCGGACAATGGTAGGAAGACTGTTCCAAAGTTTTGGTGCTAATGAGCCGTGTAATATGATCAGTATGCCTTATCACTAGGTGGCGATAGTGAAGCAAAGAAAGTAAAAGTAGCAGAAGAGCGATACTAATGACAACATCAGCGATTCCCATGGAGAGGCCCTGATGGTTTTACCTAATTGGCTGATCCTTTGAAGGGGGCGTGACTTGTAGTGGGTGTAAAGTGCTAAAAAACACCCAGATCACCCTAGCATCTACCAATACACCCTATCAACACACCTAGGTGGTTATTCTTAACTAAAAAGACTAAGGCTGTGTCTGAAATCGCCCCCTATACCCTTATATAGCTAGTTCACTATTTGAGGGAACAGCGCCAGCCATTTGTAGTTGTAGACATTATCAAGTGCACTCATTCAATCCCATAATGCACCGCAATAACAAGTTTACAACCAATATACCTGCACACTAAGTGGCTAGACACTAGAAAATACCCCAAGCACAAAACATTAGGTTTAAACATCTAGCCAACCATTGCACGGAAGAAAAAAAACGTACAAATCTACTTAACAAACACACTGAAAAAACCAAACAAAAAAAAACATTCACTTTCACCGTATAATAGTAGAAATAATGAAAAATGCTGGTAAGAATCCACATTCAGCAACGCAGTCTAGCGCTCTGAAGAAGTTTAGGGTAAACAGCACATAGGAGGGAAAGGGCTGTTCAGTGCCAGCAGGACGACCCCGCTGAACCCGTCAACACTGTCTGAGGGGAACGCTCTCCAGTACGTGAGAGCATGTGTGACACACCGCCTGCCAAAGCCTGTAATCAGTCCTCCCTCTTTATCTCCATTAGTGTGTTGTGAAAGCCACACAGCGTTTTGAGCGCTGTCAGCTTGGTATCCCCTCAAGCTACGACAGGTCCTTCTGGAAATGAGGCACGTCGGTTAAATCCCGGCAGACTTCCTAAACACCCGCGCTCCCTTTAAACAAATACTTCACAATATACCTACCATTTACAGACCTGTTTTAAAAGAAAAGCACAATTATGAAATTTACTACTCTTTTTTTTTTTTTTTTCATTGGTCAACTCACTTACTCAGTCAGCTGTCAAGAGAGTTTGTAGGCCTTGTTATTGACTTGGCCAATGATATGTTTAGGGTGGAGTTTGCTGGGGAAAATCACACAATTATTAGTGGTGTTTTGCTTAGACAAAGAACAATCCCATAAACCCTCAGTATTACTTCGGCATGTGACTTTCTGTACACCATTTTAACCTTGAATTGTGGTAGACCTACTTGATGAGAAGATCCTATTTCTTTTCTAATGGATGGCAATTTCAATACAAGTGTAAATATGACTCACTTTTCTAGAGGAGACTGAGCCTGGGTTCTCCCAAGGTTTTTCTCCATTCTCTCACTGATGGAGTTCGGGTTCCTTGCCACTGTCGCCTTTGGCTTTTGGCTTGCTTAGTTGTGGACACTTAAAGGCCCTCTGAAATCAAAATGTAAGTTTTTTTAGCTTTTAGTATGAATATGTTAGCCTTAAAGGTGACATATCATGAAAATCTGACTTTTCCCGTGTTTAAGTGCTATAATTGGGTCCCCGGTGTATCTACCAACCCAGAAAACGTGAAAAGTGATAAAAGTGATTTGTTTTGGTAAGCCTTTCTCTGCAAGCATGTCAAAAAATAAGCCGGTCAGATTTCGCTCCTCTTCTGACGTAGGAAAGGAATCTTATTATAATATTACGCCCCTTTATCTGCACGTTTACACTCATGGCGACGCCATTTGGTTTTCAACAGTGTAACCAGTAACGCAATGGCAAAAGTTGGAGCAAAGCATGTAAACTGTTCTGTCGTTGCTGCAGATGAGCACTGAACACTATTTGACCAAAGAAAAATGTCACAGTTGTCTTATTTAGCCCTCAGGGAACTGTGTCATCTTGCGTAAAAGTTAAACATGGTACATGTTTACCATGTTTACGGTACATGCAAGTCGAGACGGTACATGCAAGTCGATGAGATGAATCAATGTAACTCCACATAAGCTATATAAATATATCCACTAACCATTCAGAAACGTCCAGGTGCGTCTAAAAGTTGAACCTCTTCCTGAGTCTCTCCGTAAGGCTGCACTCGCTACTGGTTATTTCTGAGATTTTGGATGAGTGAGATTATTCAGGTGTTTTGTTATTGTGTAACGGCTCCGCCCTCTTCTGAACAGACAGCAGCTCATTTGCATTTAAAGGGACACACATATTATAAGCATTCAAAACTTACAGTCTCTCACTTCGCTAAAATGGATCAGGGATTTTTATGACATCACCTCTTCAGCTTCTCATCACATCTTCTGTCCAATCAAATGCTCTCTAAAGCTCCGCCCCCTCTGCTATAAACACCACCTGGCCGAAGCGACCATTGACACGTCATATGGGTTGGTTTTATTCCGTTTTTCAACTGTATGTTGGTTAAGAATGAAATAGCTAGAATTTATTCACAGCTCTATTGAATCCAGCGTATCATCAGCGCTCGTATTCACTTCCATTGTGCTGTCAAGTACGACTGCAGTCTGTAAGGGAAACTAAATGCTATTGGCTGTTTGAAAAGGGGAGGAGCCACTCAATATGTCCCGCCTCAGCTTCTGTTTCAGTGGAAATTACATCAACGCATCAAACAAAGCCTCGCACTCCAAGGCACTTCAGTGGGACTTTAATATTCAACAATATTATTGATCTCCTGCATTGACACCATTATATGAAAACTGAAATGAGCTGGACGATGACAACAGAAATGAAATTTTTTACAACAGAAATGAACCATCACTGAACTTACTTAAGCTGGACTATGACACTATTGTCTTCTAGAGCTGCTGTACAGCAGAAACAAACTTTGTTGTGTTATTTTCCTGTTGTCTCTGTAAAGCTGCTTTGAAACACTCTGTACTGTAAAAAGCGCTGTATAAATAAAGGGGACTTGACTTGACTCCCCTTTGAAATTGTCATATTGTAACCATCAAGTAAAAAGTAATAACATTTTCTTTTACACATTGAAAACATGTGAGTATTGAGTAAAACATCAGTAAATTTATTTCAAGGTAAAAAAATATATATATTATAAATAAATAAATATGGGAATTATATGTTTGGTAGCAGTTCTTCTAACCCTAATTGATGGAGTGTGTAGCTTTTCATTTCTTAAACAACCATGTAGGAATTAACATCATGGCCATATTCCAGATTCATCAGGCTCAAACTGTGAAGGAATGGAGCATGAAAAATAATTTTCACACAGGAATTGACACCAGTCCAGATCTTAAATGCACTGAGAGTCTTTGGGATGTGCTGGAGGAGACTTCACAGAGTTCTGGACTTTGCATTGACAATACCAGATCTTGACCAAACATGTATGCACCTCTTAATGGAGATACATAAGTAACTCAATTTAAGTTAACTCTCAAAAATTAAAGTTACATTTTTATTTTGCACTACACAAACATGTTCATTATACTTTAATTGAAATATTGAATAAACTAACTTCAACTATCTCAAAGTTTGTTTGCAATACTGTCGAGTTGAGCTTAATACTGTCACAAGATGAAGATGAAGGCAGACAGGATCCAATATGAAGTAATTTTAATTTACAATAAACACAGGAACAGACAGAAGGTTTAACAGTGTGTGTGTGTGTGTGTGTGTGTGTGTGTGTGTGTGTGTGTGTGTGTGTGTGTGTGTGTGTGTGTGTGTGTGTAACATGGGGTAAACACACACAACACGCAAACATTGACTGACAGAAACAGAGAGGAACTAAATACATGGTGGTGACGAACTAAATAACGACCAGCTGTGAGGAATGAATGTCCATGGTTACTGGGAAAATCAAACAAAGGAACACATGTGACGAATGAAAACAAAATGAAAGTCCATGAAAACAGAAACTAAAGATTAACAAAAACCGAGTCCGAGTGACAAATACAATCAAAATTTGAGTTCACATAACTTTCTTCTATAATATTCGAGTGCAATGAACTCATTTCGTTTAATGAATTTAAACTGTTCAGTTTTACAGTAGTGCATATGCATGTTTTATTGTTTTATGCATATATTATATAAATTATTTATGGATTTTTGTGTCACAGACTTGTCATGCTTCTATATAATAATTACTTGTTATTCTGCCAGGGGTTATTCTACAATTTGAAAACAACTTTGAATAATAAATGAATGAGATGTGCAAACCCTTGTGAAGAAGAAGAATACTTTAGCATACTTTTAAAAACTACTAATTATAAAAAAAATAATATACTTTAAAAGAATATACTTAAGTTTGAACTGAATGTAATGTTTTCGGACACTGAATTGCTAATTATTTACAATTAGATGAAAATGTATTATAGTTTGAATCTACATTACATGCAGTTTGACCCACTTAAGCAGGACTATATAAGTATATAACTATATAAAGTCATTGGTAACACTTTACAATAAGGTTAGTTTGTTAACATTAACGTGAACTGCACGTATACAGCATTTATTAATCTTAGTTAATGTTAATTTCAACATTTACTAATACTTTATTAAAATCTTGTTAACATTAGTTAATGCACTGTGAACTAACATGAACAAACATTGAACAGCTGTATTTGTATTACACTAACAAGTGTATTGCTCATGGTTAGTTCATGTTAGTTAATACATTAACTAATGAACCTTATTGTAAAGTGTTACCAAGTCATTCCTATTCATGAAACCCAGTCGTGTATTAAAATGTGTACCTGCACATTTGTAATGAAGCTGCAATTTAGTAAAGATTGAAGTGTAATATTAAATAACACACTACAGTTAAAATTGCTTTAGTATGTTAGTCAACACATCTAAATAATACTTGAGAGTGTACTTTACGTAATTAAGTGGCGTTTTATTTCAGTAATATTATATTAACTGCAATTTTTTCTTAAAAATGTGCTTTTAAGATTTGAAGTGCACATTCAACACAATTACACACACTTCTTTTTCACAAGGCTATGTAATATATATGCATCCGCATCATAAATTCATAACTAGCATAACAAAAATACATTTATTAAACACCTTGCATACACACTTTTTACGTTACTCTGCGAATGCATGCACTCGGAGACCTACAACGAATTCTGTCTGGTCAGCCACATGTAAAATATGTGTGTGTATTGGAAGGCAGATTGTGTCTCGCTGTGGGTCAGTGGCTGTTAGAGATGCAGGCAGGAAGGATTAGTTCCTCACGAAACCCAATCCAACACACTCTCAGAGTGCAGAGAGCTTGCCAGGTGCAACCAAGCAGGACCAACAGGAACCCAGCTTTAAGATCCTAAGTGGCCAATTACAAGTATCTTCCATTAAATAGGATTACCGACAGCAACAAACAGAAACCAGAACTGTCTGTGTATTCAAAGAGAAGCGCTGGCTTCAGTTCAGTCTTCATGCCTTCAAACTTGGCAATCGACTGGATTCTTACAACACATATATATTCCAGTGCTGTAATATGTGTTGTTTGCACATACACATATCATGTGCGCAGTCAGTCCAGCAGGTGGAGCTGCAGATTAACCAATATTATTGCAGAAAAAATGCTGAAAGTCCCCCTGAGGTGAAAATCAAGCTTTTAATGTTGTTTATGTGTCTATGTGGTGTTTTTAATACGCTTTAAGACAAATCATGTGTAAATTCATAAGTCGACACCATTGCTGAGTATTTTCTCCTTAAAACTGCAGTGAACCAAAGACAGTCTCAAAAACACGCTTTGAAATCGCTGGTGTTTCTGACGTCACAAACTACCTTGTAACCAATCAGATCAACGTGTGATCGTCAACCAGTGGATCTCTGAGCTGAGTGAGTGAGTGGAGGCGGGGCTCATTTGCATATTCATAGAACCGCGCATACTAAATGAGGCAAGGGTGTCGAGTTACATTCAAGATATTTTAAGGCATGACACATTGTTTTTTCAAGGAAAAAACTTTTAAATATGTAATTTTGGTGATTAAAGATGAGTTTTAAGGGATAAATGATTGACTACAGGGGGACTATAAGAACATTTTTTAGCTACTATCATTAGTGCATTTAAATAATTTAGACTTAGGATATACAGACATATACATGTTGGGTTGAGAATGAATAATATGGTATGCAAGATACATTTTTAACAAAAAAACAGGTGTGAAAAATCCCATAGGAGGAATTCGAGTCATATAGAGACCAGAAATCTTGGCATTGATTTGGCCAGCAAGTTTTGTAAGCACCTAGCAACCACACAGCACTCCCTGGCAACGCACAAGAGCACCACTGCTACAAACTACATTAGCAACCACACAGCAACAAACCTCAACACTTTACAAATCTAGTTTTATTTACAAGCAATATTTCTCATCCACTCACAGTTTTCCTTTTTACTTAAGATCAGACAATCAACAAGGTAACAACACACAGGGTTTAAATACATGAAACAGATCAGGGAAATGAGACAGCTGACAAGACTAACCCAGGTGTGACAGATGAACTAATGAGGGTTACCATGGGAACAAAGGAGCGGTGGGAAAACAGAACAAAGGAAGACATGTGACTAAGGAAAACAAGACTCAGACAGAAACACAACTGTGACAGTTATGTAATCAGATTACTTTTTTCAAGTAACTAGTAAAGTGTTGCATTACTTTTAAATTTACAACAAAATATCTGAGTTACTTTTTAATATAAGAAACTCAAGTTACTTTGTTTCCCATGTATTGACTGACAGCTCTCTAAACATGTTAAATAAAAGGTGTAAGCACTCCATAGTTAACTAATAGTTAGGATACATAATGATTTTAGTCACTTTGTATTTTATGATTGATAATGACTGACAATGAGAGATTTATACACAACTATCAGAATGTCCTTTTCAATATTAAAGGCACACTATGCAGTTTCCGTTTTTTTCTCAAACAGCGCCCCTTGGAGTCGCAGTGGAGTACTTGTATTTAACGCTACTGTCGTAAATACCACTCTTCCGACCGCGCTTTCTTCGTCCTCTTCGTCGACTCTGCCGTGATTCACGTCTGAAATGCGTGTCTTCCATAGAGGCCGCTTCATATGTTGTTGATGTATGTGACGTTGTGCCGTAAAGCAAGTCGCGATTTTCGCGAGATTTGTCGGGGCGCCACCTCTCAAACCTGCAACCTCAGTAAGACGTTGGTAAGCTTTTTTAAGTCTGAGTGCTTATCAAATGTAAACTGGGAGTCAATCTCTGTACCAAGGTACACTCACCTAAAGGATTATTAGGAACACCTGTTCAATTTCTCATTAATGCAATTATCTAATCAACCAATCACATGGCAGTTGCTTCAATGCATTTAGGGGTGTGGTCCTGGTCAGGACAATCTCCTGAACTCCAAACTGAATGTCAGAATGGGAAAGAAAGGTGATTTAAGCAATTTTGAGCGTGGCATGGTTGTTGGTGCCAGACGGGCCGGTCTGAGTATTTCACAATCTGCTCAGTTACTGGGATTTTCACGCACAACCATTTCTAGGGTTTACAAAGAATGGTGTGAAAAGGGAAAAACATCCAGTATGCGGCAGTCCTGTGGGCAAAAATGCCTTGTTGATGCTAGAGGTCAGAGGAGAATGGGCCGACTGATTCAAGCTGATAGAAGAGCAACTTTGACTGAAATAACCACTCGTTACAACCGAGGTATGCAGCAAAGCATTTGTGAAGCCACAACACGCACAACCTTGAGGCGGATGGGCTACAACAGCAGAAGACCCCACCAGGTACCACTCATCTCCACTACAAATAGGAAAAAGAGGCTACAATTTGCATGAGCTCACCAAAATTGGACAGTTGAAGACTGGAAAAATGTTGCCTGGTCTGATGAGTCTCGATTTCTGTTGAGACATTCAGATGGTAGAGTCAGAATTTGGCGTAAACAGAATGAGAGCATGGATCCATCATGCCTTGTTACCACTGTGCAGGCTGGTGGTGGTGGTGTAATGGTGTGGGGGATGTTTTCTTGGCACACTTTAGGCCCCTTAGTGCCAATTGGGCATTGTTTAAATGCCACGGCCTACCTGAGCATTGTTTCTGACCATGTCCATCCCTTTATGACCACCATGTACCCATCCTCTGATGGCTACTTCCAGCAGGATAATGCACCATGTCACAAAGCTCGAATCATTTCAAATTGGTTTCTTGAACATGACAATGAGTTCACTGTACTAAAATGGCCCCCACAGTCACCAGATCTCAACCCAATAGAGCATCTTTGGGATGTGGTGGAACGGGAGCTTCGTGCCCTGGATGTGCATCCCACAAATCTCCATCAACTGCAAGATGCTATCCTATCAATATGGGCCAACATTTCTAAAGAATGCTTTCAGCACCTTGTTGAATCAATGCCACGTAGAATTAAGGCAGTTCTGAAGGCGAAAGGGGGTCAAACACAGTATTAGTATGGTGTTCCTAATAATCCTTTAGGTGAGTGTATTTAAAAGATCCCACATGCTCAACTTTAAATAAAACCTTTTCTACAGTCTGTTCCTCAATTAAAATGGGGGTCCAGTGCTCATCTCAATAGTTAAACGAACACAAAATTGATTCATTTCGCTAGTAAAGCAGGATCAGGGCACTCTATATTGTGTTGCTTCTGATTTCTTCCCATCATAATATTTAAGCCCCGCCAGGCCATTTGTGCATTACCCACTGTAAACTTTTCCCCTTCTAGTTTGGCCTCCTTAATTTCTTGCTTCAATTCTTTCTGTAAAAGTTGAACATCATATTCATCTCCGTTTAAACAAGCATTTATTTTTTAAAGATTTACACAATGTTATAAAGTGTTATATGTTATTTAGTGTAAATTAAAAATGCTAATGATAGTGTTGAGACACAAAATAAGTTTTACTTCTACTTTAGTAAAAGTTTACAGTTTTACTTCCACTTCTACTAAACTACTTTCTAGTTGTTATGAAGCAGAATGACAGTCAAAACCTGCGGGGAAACTGTGGTCCACTGGACGTGTCTGAGGAAAACTGCTCTCCCGCTGGACTTCAGGACAGTAAATGCTTGTTCAGTGACACAGCATGTCCTGAATATCCTTTTAACACAAGCGTGATGTTTATCTAAAGTCATTTTTGCTTATTAATATGCTTGAATTGGATCATCGAAAGTCTGTAGGAAAGACATTGCTTAATAAAGTGAGATTAAATACATAGTATATTTGTGTTATTTAACATATTTAGTTTGCATTTCACAGTTTTTATTCACTATGAGGAATGCTGAATGTGTTTTGTGTAAGTGAGATGAGTAAATGCATGATCACAGCTCTCCTGTCCTCATGTTGAGAGGAATCGTGAGTAAGAGCAGAGGCGTTGTGTGTAAACATGATGGTTATTCTAGAT